>JASANE010021624.1:0-84443 GCA_030248225.1 Trileptium ribeirensis
TGGAGCTTGATTATTGTATAATATATTACATATGTTTGGATTACAGGATGAAGCAAAAAACGTGGAAAATTTCAAACAAAATTTTTAAACCGGAATTCCGGTTCCGGTATGGTTTTTGCTCTTTGCCGGAACCGGAACACGATTTTCGCCGGAACAGGAACCGGAACCGGAATTCCGGTTACTCCCTGTGAAGTAGGTATGTTTTTAAAAGAATCTGTACCTGTCAACTTGTATTCTATGATCACCATTTAATTGAATTTATAGTTTTACTGAACATGCTGGTTTTTTGGGAATGTCACTTTAGTTACATCTCAAATATAGCATGCCAATACATTTTTGAAAAATATAACTATTGTTTTTATCAAACCAATGCATAGTAGCGTCTACCACTCTAAGTGGGATTAACTAAGAACTATGTACACGATCCATAAAGATAATTTTGGACGTTCTGTGTTATTGCTAGTTTCGGATAATGTTGGAAATACGAACGTTCTTCATACCTCAAGCAAGATTTTTATATGTGGAATTTTTTAAAAACATGCTAAATCCCTAGCTGCGTAAACTTTCAACGGCCCTTATTGGGTACATTAATGTGATTTATTCGGTACGATATATTGCGAGCTAATTCGATTAGGATTACGGAGATATTGGAGATCGATTAGATTCAGAATACACTTATTAATTTATTTATACTATTAATTCTATCGCGATTGCAGAACGTAGTGAAGCATAGGTACACGTACGCCTTTTGCGTGCACAACCAATCAGCTATCGATAGCACACGGATATATGCTATATGTGGATATCACACAATAACGCACAAGTTGCAACATAACTAACAATAAGTTTCCCATGCCACAAATCCCCCAAGTGCAAGCTGTCAACATCCCAGGATGTAACAGTAAAAGTAGAAATTTTGGGGCGATGAACCATGACGGCGCCATACCCCGTACCCATAGAACCATTGATCGCAGAGCAAAAGCAACATCAGCAATGAGTATGCCGTGCCCGAACACCCCAAGTAAAAGTTTTCAGCTGCCCAGGACGTCAGAACAAATTTTCGAATTTTGGAACGAGGAACCAAGGGGGCGCCATACCTGAAATCCCATGAACGGGAGCCTTAATCGGAAAAACAAAAAAGAGGCATCGGCATTTTGTCATTTTACTGTGAAATAAAACCAACCAGAGAAAAAATTCGAAGGTTAAAATAAAAATAACAATGTTTCCGTGAAGGGTACTACCAAAATTAGGTAAAAAACCTTTATTGTGCTCCCTGACCCCGAACATTGTGGGCGCCATACCCCCGTACCCATGGAACCATGAGTCACAGAATAAAACCAACACCTTCAAAGAGTTTCCCATGCCCGAAAACTACCAAGTGAAACTTTTCAGCTGCCCTGGACGTCAGAACAAATTTTCTAATTTTGAGTCGAGGAACCATTGGGCGCCATACCCCCGTACCTCAAACCCTATCAGTGTAGAACCGGAGCCCTAATCGAAAAAAAGCATCGGGATTTATCAATTTACTATGAAACAAAACCAACCAGAGAAAAGTCGACAGTTAAGATAAAAATAATCTTGCTTCCGTGAAGGGTACTAAAATGGGGCAAAAACCCACATTTCGACCCCTAATCCCGGAACCAGACCCCAAATCGAAAGCTTGGGGATGTACACGGTAAATCGACTATGCAGGTTCGAAAGAGCCCAAGATCATGAAAATCGGTTCAGTCGTTCCCGATCACACACAAACACACACAGGGGGAATTTAAAAGATTTTAACCCTGCAATACACAATTCCCACCACGATTCACTACGTTCTGATTACTTTTTAATAAACATGGGTTAAAACCTGTTTTTAATGGTTCTACTAATAATGAAATTTATTGTTTTTTCATTACACCCAACAGTTCTTGGTTAAACGTCAGCAATTACTAATTCTGTTTCTACAAAAATTTCATATGTTTATGACCTTATACAATGGACAATACAAACTTCGACGGCTTTAGCGACCATAATGACGACATAAGGAATGATGATAACGGTGATACGATTACACCAAAAGGTATCTTCAAAATTATAATTTATTGTGCTGGACCTTTCTATATTTGGTATCCAGAACATATATTTCGTTCGTTATACGTAAATTGCGCACAGGATATCCAGAATGATCTTTATATGGGCATGCCGAATACGTTAGTTTGACTAGCTAAAAACCTGCATGAATATTTCATATATTTACAGAGGTTGCAGGTGTTTACAGTGCATGACCCCGTTTTCCAAAATATAGTGCGTATAAAATAGTTCGGTTGGTGTATAATTGCGTACAGAGCACCGAAGAACTGTGTATATAGGTTTTTGATACGCAAAAAATGGTGATTTTGTTATCTAGAGTCTATTTGCAAAGGGTTAAAAGTCAATGAACAAGATTTCCAAAATATACGAAGTCTGTCTTCAACAGCTAGGTACAGATTGGTCTGTACACAGTGGTGGGATGGGGACCGTCACTTTCCAAATACTCCATTTTCGTGAGATTTTCCCCATGTCCTTCACCCACTCGGCCGAAACCATATGTTAAACTAAATCAAAAAAATTTTTTATGTCTCAAAATTTATGGTTTTGTATGCTAAATGTTTTTAAACAGTAATAACCACTATTTCTAATGATATAACGTCGTTTTATAGTTTGAAAATACATGAACGGCAGTAAAACTACATAAAAATATAGAAATGTTTAGTTTTTTAAGCGAATTTTATTCCTCCAGCTAGAAATTTCCCCCGAGAATGAACATGGGTCACTGAAGTTTCCCAAAAACACTCCCAACGTTTCTGAGGGCTGTAGACAGGCTAGACAGCGTATCAAGAAATAGTCTATATATATAATATTTTCAGTATGTTGAATACGAAAGATTTGTTATTTAGACACCAGCATAAATATTTCATGATTTTTCAGATGTTTTCGATATATTTAGAGTTAAAGCATGTCTTCAGTAGTTATGTTATATATTGCGTACAGGGTCGCCAGAATGATCTATATAGGCGTTTCGGTACGCTGGATACCATGGTTGGGTACGCTGGATACCACGAAACAAACAGTTTAATGACAAGTCTACGACCCAACAATTACAAACGAGACCAGCCTTATGACAGAATCAGCATTGTTTATATACACTAATGATAACATCAGAATTTCTAGAGAGTTCTGACTTGACGTAGACACGCTCACGTGCTGATGTAATGTCTAGCAGTCTTTATTGCGTCACACAATCATTATCATTAGCTTCATTCGTGACAGGCGGTTAACAGTTTGGTTATGTAGAGACCAGCACGAATACTTCATGGATTTTCAGTTGTTTTCGATGGGTTTAAGGTCGACGAAGTTCTAGGGTTTCCAATGGGTTTAGGGTTCCTGAGGTTTTAGAGCGCTACATATATACGTCAAAAACAGTCTGTTACAGACGATAACACGGAATGACAACTTATAAATTAACCCACCCTCGCTTTATTTCACCCTCAGAATGCGCGATACTCGTTTAAATAGCAACCATTAATTATTTCTCTGCTGCTACAAAACTAAACAATGGCGTTGCAACAATCCTTATTTTTTCAGTGGTTGAACAAAGTTACAAAGAACCAGCTTTGGAGCATCAAAGCGCTGCATAACCCCATCGTTCAGGAACCCTCCTGGAGCGATTGGAGCGACGTGGATTCCCCGGCCCATACCCATTGTGCGATTGCGCGCTCAATGTGACGTCGCCACACCAGACCACGGGGCAGGACCCTGACGTTGATAGAGCGGGCCCCGAAAATCTTTGTAACTATTGCGGGAACCCATCGCGATTGACGATCGCGTCGAGGCCCACAGTACAGATCTCCAACGGTGTACGGCGGTACTGAATGAGGAAGTCGTGCAGGGCTTTCTGAGCTGACAAACTTGACTTTCGGATGGCTTGTTTGAATGTTTGGACCATGCGTTCGGCGGCTCCGTTTGTTGCAGGGTGATACGGAGCGCCTGTGAGATGTGTGATACCCCGAACTTGACACCACGACTAGAAATCTTCGGAACGACATGCTGGGGCGTTATCGGTTAATATGGTGTGCGGGTAACCGAAGTGTGCGAAATCGTCGTCCAGAAGTGTCATCATGGTTTTGGCTGAAACGGAGGACGTCGGATGAATGCACGGGTATTTCGTATACCCATCGACAACAATTGGCCAATTCGTGCCCATGAAGTTGATTGCATGGTCGACGTGCAATCGACTCCACGGCTTCTCGGGCATCATCCACGGGTGGACCGATGATCGCGATGCAGCATTCTGGTAAGCTGCACAACCATCGCACGAACGGCACAGGTCAGTGATGTCGTCGTCCAGCCTTGGCCAATACACCGCGGTTCGGGCCAGCTGTTTCATGCGCTGGATTTCGAAATGACCCGTGTGCAGGATATTGAGCACGGCCTGGCTCAGTACGACCGGAACGACAGTTCGGGACCCGTAAAGAAGGCATCCGTGCTCCACTGACAGAGAGTCGGAGCTCTGCCTGTAGTCTGCGACTGATTCTAGATGCTGTACGGGAGCTCTCGGTTGAGTTCGGGGCCAACCTTCTCGAACGTATCGCAAGAGCAGAGAAATCACCGGGTCCTTCTCTGATTCCTTGGTCATTGAGCTGGGGTCAGTTGGACGTATTTGTTGGCTGATCGTTCGAATTTGGCAGACAGTGTCGACATCTACGTCGCCTTCCTCCTCATCGAACTTGCGATCGGGCCCAAATGGGAGGCGGCTTAACGCGTCGACATTGCCATGATCGGCCGTCTTGCGATACTCGATTTCGTAGTCGTACTGGTTGAGGAGCAAAGACCAACGAGCAAGTCTATTTGCGTCCATTGAGGGTCGCCTTAGAGGGGCTGAACAAGCAAACTAGAGACTTATGGTCGGTGATCAGCAGAAACCTCCGGCCGTACAGGAACTGGTGGAACTTTCAGAGCCCGAAGATGATCGCTAGAGCTTCTCGTTGGATCTGGCTGTATCGTCGCTGCGTCTCCGTTAGGGTTTTCGATGCGTTGGCAATTGGTCGCTCGCTACCATCAGGATAGTGGTGGAACAGGACCGCCCCAATGCCGACATCGGATGCATCGCATGTGATTCCAATGGGAAGCGACGGGTCGTAGTGGACCAAGACAGAGCCTCCAAAACGCAACGGTACGCCAGCGATACGGTATTTAGTTTAAATGTAGTTCAAAGGCCGCCAACTAGCAAATTTGAGCCGAAAACATAGGTTTGAATACCCAAATCCGGCCAAAATTATATAAATCACAACCAATTAGCTAGGAATATTGGACTTTTTTAGAGAACTGTCCAAACTGCACAAGACACCATTTTCAAAACAGATCTAGTCCCTCAATTTTCCATATATCTCATTCAAATTTTTAGGTAGTCTTCGTACAAATACGAAAAACTTCTTGTATCGGATTTTTTATTTTTTTCCTGATTGGCGAGATATAATCACTCAAATCCGAAGTGACCAACTCGTGAAGGCGAAAATTGACCAAAATCGGCCCAAAGATCCAAAAAACAAGCATGGTCATGTTGAAAACGAGAATAGTTGGCCACATTTAATTTTAGAATAAAAATTCTTTTTGTAATTTGATCCATTGTACCCGTACAGCTAATATAAATATTTTGTTTGGCTGGCAAGTTTTTGGTTCAAGCAAAAATAAAATTAAAATAAACAAAACTAATTTGTACACCTCCAAAAATTCTAAGTCTGGAATTTTGCCGATAATGTTTAATATTTGACCGTTTTGGCTATAACTCGGCTCAACTTTGAACACGGAAAAGCCGCACCAACAATAGCTCAATCGACTGGTACCAAATTTAACAACATCAGACAATATCGTTGACAAGTTAATGCTTGATGAAAAAGAAAAAAAGCTAAATCTAATGATGAATTTCTGAAATCCACGGTTTTCTGGTATCTCAGGAGCCGATGACCGAATCCAGCCGTAATAGGCAATGTTCGACTCATTTCCACGAGACCTATCGATTAATATTAAAATATTTATGTAGAACTACTTTCTGGTTAGCTCGAACTACAAAACATATATAAAAACCTTTCTGAGAACTACACCACTATATATGTAGCGTCTTTTTGGGAAGTCTCGGCGAACCAGGCGTCGGTGGCTTCTCTGAGAAACAATATGCCAAGACGGAGATTATGTACGTTCACAAATATTATAAGCAGATCTATAATATGGATGACAATATAACAGGCTTCAGGTTGAACAGATCATCCCAAAATTGTAGAAACCCAACGATTCATACAAAGCATCTAATAAGGCTTAGCTCTCGTTTCGTTGAGTCCAGTTCCAGTTACTGCATGACATATATACCTATGATGTATTGGTCAACATTGTATGAAAGCTACTATGTCAGATAGCGTTAATTTACTGCTATAATTACCCAGTAAAGCCAAAAATCGTAATGAATTGGTGAATCAAAGCAACGCTGTATAACCGACGATCTCGGCTGAACAACCAGATGTAAAAGCTAATGTTATTAGCACTGACATAACTATTGCTACGCAATGATATATAGTTTACCTGGGTGAGGCGAACTTTCCTGACAGCCAACATATCGCAGCCATAAAGTGTAAGAGCAAAATCACTGTCGGGCTCAAGCTGTACTTCGCCACCAGAACTGTAATTATAAATTCGCATCAATTTTCAGGTATTCGTGTCAGTGTACGAATTTATACTTTTTCATTTAACACTGCTTTAGTTTACTACATAAAATTACAGTTCGGCTTAACACATAATATACTGATACATTCTGACACTATAAATCAAACAAGTTTCTGTGGGATCACATGTACGCGCAAAAAAATTAAGCGATGTCTGGTGCAACTCCTGAACTGACGACTTTATTCTGTCAAACGTTATTTTGACACTAAGCACTGATGTAGCAAAATATTGTAGCAAGTAGAGAAGAGTAATCATAGAGAAAATGAATTTCGCGGTTGAAGTTTTGGCTGGTTTGATTTTCAACAATACTAAGATTTACATATATATAAAGAAATATTATATGGGTTAATTTTTATATTTACAATCAATACGGGTGCAACTACTTTCTGATATATTGGTGGTGTAACTGGTGTAGCCATTTAACTAAATGGAAAAGCAATAACATGCTCGTATAATCTGTGCCCTTTTGCTATGCAATGAAACTATAACTTTCATATATCGTTATTTCGGTGGGTGTTAAAACCTAACCAAATCCAAAACAATGGGATCTGGCATGTCCACAGCCTTCCAAAAACTTGGAGGGGCATGTTTAGTTTAGTGGGAAAACTCAAAGTAGAGGAGGAGATAAATTTAGTTTGATTTCATATATTAAGCAATATGTATTGCTGTTGGGCTAATTTAGTTGACACAAAAATGGGTATAGACCACTGCGCTACAAAAATTTCGTAGAAACAACAAATCATCCGCATAGTGAAGTCTAAATAAATAAAAGATTTACAGGGTAATTATATATTACGTTGGGGCTAAAATAAAGCTAATTTCCGAGTTTATATTTCAACATACTGTCATACTAGGCTTTGAAACCACGTTTTAGTAATAGAAATAATTACTTATAGTTTTAGTAATAGAAATAATAATACTTAATATTAAAAGACATTTTGCATACAAAACCTTTCGGTCGAGTGGGGTGGGGCGGGGGACATGAGGAATTTGGAAAGTGAGGTGGTTCAACCATTGTGGACCAACAAAAAGTCGATTGTTTTGTTGGGAAACTGGCGTTTTGTGGTACAAAAATCAATTATCACGCTTTACAATTGATGTAATGACATAGCGTTTTGCTGTATATATAAAGAATCGCGGAGCCATATGTCTATTATGTGTCGTCACATGTATACTTTAGTATACCACAATTATATCTCATGCCGCTATTGTATTGCAGTAAATAAAAAAATTCCCCCAGTCAGAACCTACTGCCCGCAATAAAAAATATCTTTGCATATTTATTAATCATTAACGAAATAATAACTATTATGCCACGTAATCAACGGTGCCGAATAAGATAGTATAGCACCTAACATCTACATTGTTGAGGCACTTTCATGCAACACATTATTCAATTCTGAGTGGAGTGAGTAAAGTGAGCAAAGCGAATGCTTACTAATCCTGACAATGGTGAAATTTGACAATGTGTGTTACTGAGTTTGTAGGGGGGACACTATAAATCAACTTTGGCTTGACAGATTTATTCACACGATAGCTCATTTGAAAGCTTGAAATCTCATTATCCCATTGCGCGAAGCCCGATCCCTACATATTCCCCCGCAAAAAGAGGGTCAAAATCTTTCGGGTTGGGACCCGAAGGTTTCCAAAAATCACATTTACTTCAATTGGACAACGGTTGTAGTTATCTTAGTCTAATTGGGTTTATTTTCTAGAGCAAATAGTCCTATAAATAACTCTTTGCTATGCCGTTCAGGATTTTGGTCAAAACGGGTTTTAAAATGGGCCCATGATACCCAAAATACACAAAAATCGTCACATTTACACAACCACTCGAGGTACATGGTTGTTTGGTCTCATTTTGCAGAGCAATTCATGCTCTGTGTAACTGCTACTGTCTTTAATTACGCTGCAAGGTTATTTCAAAACCGGTTTGTCCATGGACCATTAGGACTCAAAAAACACGAAAATGGTAATATCTCTACAGCCACCCGAGCTACGTGTGTGTTTTCGTCTCATTTTGCACAGAAATTCATTCTCTATGAAGCTATAAATCGTGTGCTGTTATTGTCATTATTTATACTACAGGGTTAGGTCAATACTGGTATTTCCATGGACCCATAGAACACAAAATACATGAAAATGGTAATATCTCTAAAACCACCGTAGCTATATGGGTATTTTTGATCTCAATTTGTAAAGCAATTCATTCTCTATGTAGCTGCAAATAGTGTGCTGCTATTGTCATTATTTATACTACAGGGTTAGGTCAATACTGGTATTTCCGTGGACCCATAGAACACAAAATACATGAAAATGTTAATATCTCTAAAACCACTGTAGTTATATGGATGTTTTTGATCTCAATTTGTACAGCAATTCATTCTCTATGTAGCTGCAAATAGTGTGCTGCTATTATCAATTACGCTGCAGGGTTAGGTGAAAACGGGTTTTTCCTTGGACCCGTAGGACCGAAAATACACGAAAATGGTAATATCCCCAAAACCACTCGAGTTATATGGATGTTTTTGATCTCAATTGGTACAGCAATTCATTCTCTATGTAGCTGGAAATAGTGTGCTGCCATTGTCTTTATTTGCGATGCAGGGTTAGGTCAAAACGGGGTTTTCCTTGGAACCGTAGGATTCAAAATACACAAAAATGGTAATATCTCTACAACTACACTAAGTATTTAGGTTTTTTGGCTCATTTTGTATTGTCATTATTTACGCTGCAGGATAGGTTCAAAACGGGTGTTTTAATGGGCGTTTTCAATGAAAGTCTCGTATTGCAGGGTGATTTGTCCTTTATGTAATTGCGCCTTGCGAACACAATAATCGGGTATACGTTTTCAACTATTAAGCCAATGGTTGATATTCGGTGGCTCATTTTGTAAAATAATGCTCAGCATAGTTGCGTAAGTTACATATCAAACACTCTAAATTCACAATTTTGGCGATAACACAAGCCATTAGCAGGGAATAACCGGAATCAGCAACCGGAGCCGTCCATTTAAAACGGATTTATATATGGTAAAACAGATGATGGAAGAAATGCAGGTACAGTGGATTTAAAATGTGTTAAAAATAACTTATCGATCAATATGTCAGTTTTTGGACCTCCAGAGCAAAAAATGCCTTCCACTATACACCCTTGCTTATACTGCGTCAAAATGAATGTACTTATAATGCATGGAGCGTAGAATAAACACTTTCGCTCTGTAGAAGAAACACTTTCGCAAATGTTTCCAGTCGCCTCCCTTTACTGCACATACGTTTGTTACATGTTATTTTGTAGGAAACTTGACATTATTGGTTTATATGGTTCTAAGATAAAATAATACAAAACATTACTATAATTTTATGATCAGTAGTCAGAGACACTGTTTTGGCTAGCGTTTAGATGATAATGATGATAACTTTCTAACCACAATACTATAAATGAGATCAACTGTAATACTGCTCGCACAGTTTCAATGAATACAATTCATTGCCAAGGGCGCAGTTTCTGGCTGCATTGCAGATAACGCTAGTTTACTTCAATGTAGACTGATTTACAAAGTTTGCAAGCGCACTGGCTTGTGCTTGACGCAATTTATGTTAGCCTGGCTTACAGCTACGTATATACTTCTACGTAATCCATACTTTGTTACCTAGTTCGACCGGTTTAATTCGAACACACCCAGCAAACCTCTGAACGTGTAAAATAGCTGCTGCAAGCATCGATCTGGCTTTGTTTTGTCAGCAAACTCCTGCAGGCCTAGATGAAAAATTCCTACTAAATTTATGTGCCCTACTTACGTTTCAATGGCAAATTGCTTAGTTAATCTTTTTTTGTTTGGTTGTACTGGAACTTGGTAATTGCGTACATATTACATAATAATTATTAAAATTATTAAATTACATTAAAATTATTTTTGGACCACAAATGAAGCAAAAAATATGGAAAATTTCTTACAAAATATTTCAAACCGGAATTCCGATTCCGGTATGGTTTTTGCCCTTTTGCCGGAACCGCTACCGGAACACAATTTTCACCGGAACCGGAATTCCGGTTACTCCCTGGCGACTAGTTTTAATTTTTATACAATACTATGATAATAATCGAAATATTGGCCAAGCTCGCAAATTATGATATCGTATTCAGCGCTTTTGCAACGCTATCAGCGAAAAGGGAGCTTTATTATTATTACTATTATCTGGCCAAAATTGTTTAAACTTTCAACATTAGATGTCATTTTCTCAATTTTAAGCTCAGTTATTACGACAAAAACAGCTCAAATTACAAAATTCTTCCAAGATAAGACATGCTATTAGTTTTACGTAATATATAATGTAGACTAAATATTGGTTCACAAATTATCTGGCCAAATTGCTTAAATTTTCTACATTAAATGTCATTTTCGCAACTTTAAGCTTATTTATTCAGGCAGAAACTGCTCAAATTACGACAAAATTCTTTTTAGTTCAGTTTTATGTTCTTTGCAAAAAAATCTAACTTCGGTCAATCCGTTTTAAATCATTCCTTTGGTATATAGCCTTAAAGTGTGTTGAAAAAATGAAGATATCAGCAATAATTATATATGTAATACAATTTAGTTCTCTTAATAGTAATATGAATATTCCATACAGATAAAAGAGAACAAATAGCAAGCTGTCGCTTAAATACTACAACAAACTTCCAACCACCGACTAACCAACTGTATTGTTGTAACTACACAACATAGACAAATATCATTACAAAGCATACCATGCAGTGAAATAATTGTTCAGCTTACACGACCATGCTATAACATCTTTCTAAACATCGGTAAAACTACAAATAATATAATTGAAAATATTCATAATTGACCGTAAATATTAGCTATTCGCTTCGTTTTTGCCACAAAAATTAAAAATGTTAAGAGCATTGAGATAAAACATACCCATATCCAACAACAATCTCTGGAGTAGTAATTCTAAAGCCAGCTAGTTGACCATTTGGCTGACATATAGAGTCGATGCACACGAACAAGCTGAGAATAATTAGCAAGGGCAAACATACTGCCATACGAGCTAAGCAAAATATACGTATATACGTTTATATGGCCTAAAATAAACTATGAACTGACTGCGCATGACTTCGAACACAAGTACTCAAAACCGGAATTTTATTAAGCATTATATATATAATTGGGCACAAGAGCAGTTAAACGACATTACGCCTCGGGGATAACAATGAAAAATGTTTCAACATTTTGCAAGTGATGAAGAAATTCATTAAATAAGAATTTGAAATAGAGAACGCATGACTAACCAAAATATAGAAAAAAGTGGTATGAGTAACCTGCGCTTGTAACACAACTATTTTAAAATTCTCTCACTAAATTTATGGAAATAAAACATCCATGGAACCCCTTTTAATTTTGCCAGTTTGGCAGACTAAACTATGAAAATAGAAGCGACTAAGACTGTTGAACAAATAAAAGGCGTGTTTTCTAGTACGTCATAAAAATTCTCTGAAGTGGAAATGGTGACAGGAGTACTTTGAGGTTAAGCTTCCAAAAATGTACACAAATTTTAACAATTGGCTTGAGACTGAAAATTCTCTGTTTGACCACTGGGATTTAACAACTAAAATCGCAGTTAATGCTTCCAAACTGCTGTGTTTCTACACATATTCTTCACTCAAGATTTTCCATTTTTATTCATAACTCAAACGTTGGCCTCCACTCCCGCCCTGGTACTCCCCTGTATTTCCTGACCCTGACATGGCACATGAATGCATTTGTTATTTTATTTTGTTTGGAAGGGGGCAGGGGTTGGAGAGTAAACTTTATTATGACGACTATCAGAATTAAAATTGGGAGGGAATTCGTCATTCGAAGATGTGGTGTTCGTACGCGTGGCCAGTAGTATGCAGGCAGAAAACTGTATTAGGTTCTTTGTCTGGCGCGCGTCTATCTTAACTCTCGATATTTCTATTCAGTTCGCGCTGCGGCGTGGCTACTTCGATGTGCTCTATTGGTAATTTCAACAAAAAACAATAAAGTCGATATTAGAATGTTTGTTCAAAAGTTAGCAACACGCACATGGAATATTAATTCGATGTATCGCAACTAATATTTTGGTAGTGATTCTTATTGACCACGCTTCAAATCCGTACCTCAGACTTGCCCAGTTCCCCGATATTTTAGCCACTCGTCGGTTCCAGATTCTCGATAAATTTGTTACCTTGCCAAGCCTTGTTTTTTGTTTCGGGGTTTGGGTTCATACTAGGGAACGACCGAATATTCGCTATTCGGCCGAATAGTAGGTATTCGGTATTCGGCCGAATAGTAGGTATTCGGTATTCGGCCGAATAGTAGGTATTCGGTATTCGGCCGAATAGTTGGCAATATTCGGTCGAATACCGAATAGTTGACTGGCCGCTGTTAGTTGAAAAATAGAGTCAAAATCTGCCCACCAGATATCCTAATTTTACGACCGGAGTCCTGATAATGATGCTGCAAACCGCTAAATACGTCCAACGTGTTGCAACTTTGGTAAGACAAGATGCGTTTGAGACTCATCAATTCAGTTCGCAGCCGAATCGAATGTTCTGATCACCACAGCTATGTTCTTCATCAGCCGTGCACTATCTCGCTGCCATAATAGTTGCGAAATTTATACTTTGGGGTCTAAATGCAGCAGCATTTGTTCGTTTTCTTTGACACATCGTGACTGTGACGTGAGACATCATGCTATGCCGTTCTGCATACCTACATAAGCCTAACCCTAAGTCTACCGCCCCCGAACACCACGCACAAAGCCGTTCTTTTTTAACGATATGACTTCACGCACCAATTATCGCCGTTGTCCAGATAATGAAGTTATAAAAAACCAATAAAAAAACAAAATTATAACTTCAACCTAGCAAACGAGAGCACAAAGCAAAAAATTCATCGAACAAAAACTATCGCTGACTCAGCAACACAACACAACAACCTGTTGCATGGTGCACGTACATACAGTGCAGGATTTATAGAATTATAGATTTCTCATCATACATAGGTGTTGCGAACAACTATTCGGTATTCGGCCGAATAGTAGGGGCAGAATATTCGGTATTCAGTGAAATTAGGTATTCGGTCGTTCCCTAGTCCATACTCAGGTTTTGAGCGCACTATTATTCTAAATACTTATTTGATAAGTTAGCGTTAGGTTAGGTATTGATTACTTTTCCTCTTTTGAGGTTCGTACGAAGCCTTCCGGACGGCTACACCTATACATTCATTTGAGCACCTTATCCCAGGATCTTAGATTTACGCTAATTATGTTCCGTTATTTTAACGTTCCCGCTTCCAGACGGCTAGCTAGGTCCGATCTAAAACTACCGAGTAGTTGGCAGCTACTCTCTATTTCCCAATTAATTACTTAGTCTCTCATTTCCCGAACTCACCCAAGGGTATTCTCACGTACTTCCGTCCAGACTAACTCCACGGGATATTTCTCAGTTGTAGTATTTCGCTTCAGAACTCTAAGCGAAGGCCGCTCCAAACGTCACCTTACACGACTGAAGCTCAAACTAAAACTAAACTAGGAAAAGAAAACGGAGCTAACACATGTTAGCTAATAAACAAAACGAGTGCTAATTATGCAAATTAGCACGAAAAGAAAGAAAACAAGGAAACGGACAAGAAAGAAAAGCCCAAGCGAGGGAGAGATATAATAAGGGATTTGGCGACCAACCCGGAGTTTGTAGTAAATTTTGGGGTTTTGGGACGGGTTTGGACCGGAAAGCTTCCCTGGTAGCCTGGTAGACCCTCTTGATCCCAGGCTATTGGTTAAGCATCTTCCACCGATGCCCTGGTTATAAGTCCCAAAACGACATAGAGGAGTGCTCACAAGAGGCTAACGGGCGACGTTTTGAGAGGTGAACCCCTTCACACCACGGGCCGAAACCCTTAACTTTGCCTCTTGAGTTCACGCCCGTATCTGTTTTCATACCGGTTTTGTGTCCATACCTTTTTTCTACTTCCTTCGTAGCATCTACCCCCTCGTTTAACACCACGTCTACCACTGACGCTTTTCTTTTCCGTTTTATTTTTCTTCATTTACCGGTCCCTATTTCCTTCCCTGTTTTACTTTTCTTCTTTCGTTATCCAGGCCTAATTTATATCTTCTGTTCTTTCTTCTTTTTGCCAAGGGGAGTTCTTCAGATTTTGCAACCTCCCAAAATAAAATTTTTCCTGAAAATAATCATGATTAGACACATATATACACACATATATATAGAGGTCATATAACAATAACTGTTTTTCAATACTTTATTTCTTTTTGTCACCGGTTTCTTCCGGTTTTTATTATTTATTTTTATTTTGGTTATTTCAATTTCGTTATTCGTCTTTGTCGTAATCAGTTTTTGGAGACCATTTTCGGTTTTCAATATCGTTGATATCGGGTCGTTGGTTTCGGCTTTGATTTCCGGTTTGTAATTACCGGTCTCATTTGTGGATCGTCATTGTTTGATTTGAATAGCGTTCTTTGTCCCCTGATTGTTGTTACTTCGATTCAATTTGTATCCGTTTCTTTACGTACGAGTTGTCATTGATCTGGTTTGTTGCTTTCGGTTTATTTCGAATCGATTATGCTTTGTCCCGGTTGTTTTTGCTTTGCAGCGATTGCTCTACTTTGAACTCCGATCGATTCTTTTATTCCGGTTTTATACTTATTGGTTTCTGATGCACTGGGTTCTTCTTGTTAGCTTATGTCGTTGTTAATCCGGTTCTTTATTGCACTACTTGTTTTAGCTTTGATACTAGGATTGTATTGTTCGGTTTGACCACTCATTAGAAATTTGTCATACCGGTTTTGTGCCGATGTCATTGTTTCGTCACCTATTTCGACATTGTTTGTTCACTGGTTGTTTTAATTATTACATCGTCATTGCATAACTTGTTAAGGTTTGGATTATAAAGGTTCCGATGTTTCCGGACGGCTAACACCGGTCCCTTTTGTTTTAATTCATGAATAAGGTGAGAAAGCGCGTCCGGACGGCTTAATTATAACTGATCCACGGTTGGGTATTCCTTCCATGGATTTTGCGTATCCATGGATTGTTGGCTTATCTTTGTGTTCATCGTTTGTAGGATCATTTTTGGTCATTGTTTGCTAATTCGATCCTTTGGTTACCGACTGCTAATTCGAATTCGTTTGGTTCACCGATTGTACGATCGTTCTTTCGATCACTGATTGGTTCCCCGGTTGTACGATTATTCTTTGGTTCGCCGATTGTTGATTTGTTCTTTACGATTCTCTGCGCACTTAGGATCTTCTCTCGCTGTCGTTTTAGGAGTTGCTCGCTTGGCTTTACTATCCACCGCGTTGTCATTGTACTCCGATTTGTTTTGTCGCTCGATGCTTCCACTTCTTTGCGTCGTTTATGCTCGTCTTGATATCTTTCTTTCCATAGAATTTCTCTTTTTGTGATAATTGCGTCCAACATTTCCATCTTTTCGCTGAAGATCTTTTGGATCGCTCTAGTTTCCGTTAATACATGCCGTCTTGGTAGATCTGCACTTGGCTAGTATATTGCAAATTTCTTTGCAGGGACGCTTAGTGCTTCGGCCAACTTCTCGTCAATCTGTTCGTCTTTGGTTTTCTTTCTAATCGCGCGTTCGATTGGTTGCAATACTGCTCTATCTAGTCTCTCTTGTCTCTGATGTGTCCACTTTTCTAGTTTTATCTTATTTTCCGTACTAGTTTTGGATTTGCTCTTTTTCTTCTTTCGTGGTTTCCCGTAAATTTCCTTCTTTGTCCACAAAATACCGTTTTGACCACGTCACGGTACCGTAGGCGAATTCTTGTTTCTGTTCTTTCTCCAGTCTTACCACAATGTTCATATCGAATCTGTACCTTACTGCTTTTTCCTCGCATCTTTCGGTGAGTGAGCGATTTGAGTTTCCGTAATCATGACGTTGTGTTTTGACCTGAGGCTTGTTGGATCCTTTGGGGATTTCTTTCTTTTTCTTTTGGTTTTGTTTTTTTTTGTTGCTGGTACTGTACTGGAGCGTTCCATATTCGTTGTTCTTCCTCCTTTCTTTTTCTCGCATATGGATGGTGCTGTCTTCTAACACCAGTTCGCTATATTCACATTGTTTTCTTGTTGGCAAATAGTATCGCTTCGGTTCGTTTTTTCCAACTAAAACCTTCTGGATTTCGCGATCCTGGAGGACCGTATTCACGTCTTCGTTCCCAATACTTTCTGTAGACTCAAGCTGAGCATTGTTCGGCTGTTTTTCGCATTTGAAATTTCATGCTTTGGAGCTCTTGAGCATTTTTGTATACCTTGTTCTTCGCTGGTTTCTTTCGACAGTTCTTTTTGTTGTTGGGAATCTACTTTTTGTGACAATCGATTAGTGACTTCATATGATCCGGCGCTTGGTCCGTCGCCTTCTTTTTCTTTCATTTTTCTTACTACTTCCGCGAATAATAATTGTTCGTGCCCTTCATCATTGATTTCTTCACGGGTTGACGCATTGCTTAGTATCGGTTGCTCTTTCGGAACATTCGCCAATATATGTTGCTTCTGTTCCACTTCTTGTGTTGGCTCTTCGGCTTCTTTTTGGTCCTTCGAACCTGTTGCTAACGTTTTCCAAAAGTCATCTGCCGCCGCTGTTTCCCAAAATTCGTCATCTTCTTGTACTTCTGCCAACGTTATCTGTTGTTGCTTTTCTCGTTATGCGATTTGACCCACTTCCACAAATTTTTCTTTTTCTTCCGCCAATACGTCTTCGATGTTCTTTGGTTCTATTTCACTGTTCTTTCTTTGCTGTACTCCACTTGATCTCGCTGGTTGATTGTTCGTTTGCTCATTTTTCGGAATCGGTCGACTTCGCACCATTCTATATCGTTTTTGTTTCTGGTGTTGGTTCTCTGTTCGCATTCCTCATGCACTTTGTCTTACGTTTCTGGAAAAACGTTGTTCTGTTCTGTGGCCCAACTTTCCACAATTGTCGCACCTTGGTTGCGTTTGGTTCGTCAACGTTTGTCAATTTGTCTGATACTGACATTATTTGTTGTTGCCAATTCATTTGCGGTTGCGTTGGTTGCTGAGGTACTTGCACCGGATACATCGTTTGCAGCGTTGCTTGTTGCAATGTCATTGGTTCATAGTATGGTTGCACTGGTTGCTGATAACTCATACTTTTCTGTGAGTGTATCACTGTCCTAGGCATCATCCAAGGTTGCTCGATTTGTTGTTGTGGTTGGGGTACTTGTATTGATTGATTATACATTCGCTGTGGACGCCATGGCGTTTGCGGTCTTTGCAATCTCGGTCGTATCACTTCTTGGTCGGTGTTCGGTCACATTTGTTTTGCACTCGTTCGACTCATTGGATCTCTCTGTATCTCGGTAGTTGATCATTCGTACCTTGTAGCCCCTCGGTCATTTGTTGCTTCAGACTATCGACTGCTTCGGCTTTCTCTGATAATGTCATGAAGATTTCTTCTCTTGTTGCGCATAAGCGATTTCTAATTTCGTTCTTTAATCCGGTTATTAGTGCCGACTTGAGGACCTCTTTGACAATTGAGTCGGGTGCGCCTTTCGTAGTCAGGTTTCGTGCTGCGTATACTCGTAACTCATCCATGAAATCTTTAACTGTTCTTGTTTGCCGTAGGTTTTTACCAATTTATTCATGTGGTTCATCAATGTTTTTGTTACATCGAATTGTTCTTTAAACTTTTTGATCAAGTCGCTATAATTGCATAGTTTTTTAGCTTTTTCAAGCGTCAGTACTTCTAGATATTCCTCTGCTTTTCCTCGCAATTTTGCTTTGAATACTCGGAGTTTTTCTTGTTCATCATCAATACCGTCTTGGAGCAACGCTTTTTCGAGTTCTTTGCGAAATTTCTCGAAACTTGTTTCGCCTTTATACGGTTGTGTGTTTCGCACTTCATTCTCCGTTTTGACCAAAATTGGTTGGCCAATCGCTTCTTGTATTGTATTCAATATTTGCGGCGATTGTTTAGTCGTCACTTTGATTAGCGCTTCGATTAATTGTTGATACGTCATCATTATTTCGCTATTTTATGGCCCTTAGTTGTTGGTTTAGATCGCTGTGGCTATAGCTTGCTGTGGATGCTGGTATTGGTATACGTATGGTGTTGCTGTTGCTAATGGTGCTCCGAGATTGAGCACCGAATTGTTTGAAACGAATGGGGTTTGATTGTATTGAGGGGCTACTGGTGCTGCACCATAGCGTTCATGTGCCCCACTCCGTGTTGCACAGGTTGCAATTCTTTGGTATGGACTCCATGTGATCGTTGTTTGAAACGCACTGCAATTCGTTGTTACTAAAAGAATCTGTACTTGATTGCGCGTATTCGCCGTTTGTGTTGCATCGCAATTGCTGTATGCGATGATTGCGCTTGGTTCCATGCATTCACCGTTTGACTTGTACTTGTTCGTATTTGATTTGTATTGGGTTGCACTCGCTTTGTATCGTATTATATTGGGTTCGCGTCAATTTCTTCTTTATTTATATCGAATTGGTCGTTATTTGCAACAAACTTCACAATTTGTATTAAATAGATCGCCGTTTGTATTAAGTCTGTTTGTTTGTTTGTATCGGCTCGCTTTTTATGTGCACCGAATTGGTTATAATTTGTATTGTCTTGGTCATAATTTGGGTTGAATTGCATTCCATCACTTCGTTCTTTTTGTACACCAATTTGATCGATGTTTAAATCAATTTGATCACGGTTTGGATTAAATTTTTCGCCGTTTGTATTAATTCGAATTTGATTTACATTGACTCGTTCTTTGTGTGCGCCGAATTGGCTTAGATTTGCATCGGTCCGCTCTTGGTTTGTATCATTTTGATCTCCGGTTGTGTTGAATTGTTGTTGGTTTACTCCGCATTAATCTGGGTTTGCACCGAATCGATTGTAAATTGCATAGATTTTATCGTAATTTACGTTGAATCGCCTTTGATTTGTATGGATTCCTTCTTTATTTGAACCGAATCGGTTGTAATTTGCATTGCATTGATTCCATTTTATACTATGACGCATTTGTTTTGCACCGAATTCGTTTGAATTTGCACCACATTGATCCCATTATATACTAGTCGGTAGTAGAACTACATTTGTGAGCGGAGCTTGGGCTGTGGCATTACAAATGTACTCAATTTTATGTTCTTGTAACTACATTGCATAGGGCATAGGGCTTTATCATTGGTAAAAATATTATATTTGAATTCTTCGACCCAAAAAACCCTATAATGGTTTGATCGAAACGATTCTATTTCAATAAATAACACAAATATTGCAAAATTGTATATTTTAGCTGCACTTAAAATTAACTAATTAGCTAATTACTAATTAACCACTCAAGATTTTTTAATCCCAAATATCAGGTGCACACTTTGACATGATAAGCTTTCAAACAAAAAAAGTTTTTTAAAATCCGCTCAATGGTTCTTGAGATCCGTCGGACCCAACGAACGAACGAACGGACGGACATCGACCTTTTTACTCCCAGACAGAAAATAAAAACGCTTCGCTCGGCTTCGCCGAGCTCCGCTCAATTATATCGCATTTTTTTCACCGAATTCGTTTGAATTTGCACCGCATTGGTTATAATTTGTGTTATATTGATTTCGATTTGCATTAGGTCTTGTTTGGGTTGCACTGAATTGATCATTAATTGCACCGAATTGGTTTCGGTTTATACCGTATCGGACTTGGTTTGAAATCGGTTGGTCTCGATTTGCGTTGTATTGCATCTGGTCTGCCCGAAATGGTGTGATTTGTATGAAATTGCTCGCGATTCGGGTTGAATCGTACTTTATATGCACCGAATTGATCGAAATTTGAATCGAATTGGACGCGGTTTGTATTGAATTGCGATTGATTTGTATCGCATTCATTTTTATTTGCACTCGTTTGGTCATATTTTGCGCTATCTCGGTCTTGGTTTGCATTGTGTTGCGATTGGGTTGCAACGCATTCGTTTTGGTTTGCACCGATTTGCTCATAATTTCCAGCCAATTGCTTTGAGTTTGCGTTGAATTGATTTCGATTTATATTTAATTGTCTCGGAATTGCACTGAATTGATTTTGACTTGCACCCCTTCTGTTTGGCTTGCACCGAATTCGTTTGGTTTTGCATCGAATTGGCTTGGATTTACATTGTATTGCGTCTGGTTTGTGTCGAATTGGTCTCAAATTCTGCCAGGTCGCGTTTGATTAACATTGGTTCGAATTCACCGAATGGATCGTAACTTGCACTGTATTGACCTTGGTTTGTATTACATCGCTGTTGTTTTGCACCGAATTGGCATAGATTTGCACCGCATTCGTTTGCACTTGCACCGAGTTCGTTTGGATTAGTACCGATTGCCTGTTCGTTTTCGTTAATGGTACTCGGTTGTTGTTGTTGGATCTCAACTGTGCTTCGTTTGTCGTTGGTTATTTCCTGATCACCGATTATAATTGTTATTGGTTCTACTCGCTCCGATTCTTTATTCAGCGCTGTATATGGTTGGCCTAATCCACATGGCCTGTAGCCCGTAATCCACCTCGCCTTGAATTATAATTTTTGGTCGTTGATATTTTTCCACTGTTCGCGATCGATTTTGTTGAATGTTAATCGTTTCTTCTTTGTCGGTGCTCTGCGACTCTTTTCTCGGTTGTGCCAATGTGATTTCTAATTCGTTCTGATTCGCATTTTGGCAGATTTGGTGAAGTTCATCAGTTAAGGTCGCGTGCTTCATAATGAATCGTAACTGTTTTTCTTTTTGTTGTTGCAAATTTCGCATTGTTTTCCGAACTTCTTGCTGAGGTTTTGCTATTGCAATTAATTCGTCATTGCTTGCATCTTGATGAAACGTTTTGGTGTACGTTTCTTTCAAGCTTTCTTTGTTATTTTGTTGTTCATTTCTTTTGGGTTCAGGTGTGTTTGGATTAAACTCATGCATTATTTCCTCGAGTTCTTCTGTTGTATTTCAAGTATTTGACATTTCTTGAGCCTTTTTATTTGATGTTTGCTCGTCGCTGTTGGTACTCTTTGGTTTGTTTGTCAGTTCGTTTTGCGCATTTGCTCCAGGTGGCGTTCTTTGGAGTGGCATTTTTACTACTTTTAAAATTTAGGGCAGGCTTGTGTAAATCGTCCTGGTTATGTGGGTTAATAGTTTTTACTAAGATATATAAGCAAATTCTATTTTGACTTGTACCTTATTTGGGGTTAGGGTTAACTTTGATTTCGTAAATACTGACCAATTATTTTATTAACCTGACCAATTGTTCTCCGCTTTTGCACGACATCGTGTTCAGCATGTTATTATATTTTGTTTGGATGGGGGTAGGGGTTGGAGGGTAAATTGCATTATGACGGCTATCAGATTTAAAATTAGGAGGGGATTCGTCATGTGGTGTTCGTACGCGTGGCCAGTAGTATCCCGGCGGAAAACTGTATTAAATTCTTTGCTTGGCGCGCCTCTATCTTAACTCTCGATATTTCTATTCAGTTCGCGATGCGGCGTGGCTACTTCGATGTGCTCTATTGGTAATTCCTACAAAAACCAATAAAGTCGATATTAGAATGTTTATTCAAAGTTAGCAACGCGCGCATGGAATATTAATTCAAAATATCGCAGCTAATATTTTGTTAATGATTGTTATTGATCGCGCTTAATATCTGTACCTCAGACTTGCCTAGGTCCCCAATATTTTTGCCTCTCGTCGGTTCCGATTTCTCGATAAATTTGTTACCTTGCCAAGCCTTGCTTTTTGTTTCTCAACTCAGGTTTTGAGCGCAGTATTATCTTAAATATTTTTTTAAAAAAGGTTAGGTATTGATTACTTTTTCTTTTTTGGGGGTTCCTCTAAGCCCTCCGGGCGGGCAGATACGTTCGTTTTTTTTAAATCTTTTTTTCTTTTTTTAAAATTAAACAAATATTTTCTTTTAAAGCAAAGAGTACCGGGGGTGTACTCAAAGAAACCCAAAAAAACTATATTTTCCCTTTGTGGTTTAAAAGAAGGACTGGGGGGGGGCTGGACGCGTATGTTTATTTGAGAAGATAATACTAGTATTATATATAAACTACACTTACGTTGTGTTATTATTATAGCTATCCTGCCGGGGGACCAACCACCCCCCCTCTTCTCCCTATCTAACAGTGGGGTGGGGGGGGGATGTCAACTTTTGGGCAGGTCCAACCTTGTATTTCCCTCCCTCATAGATAATATTTCATAGGTTTTGATCTAACTACTAAAATTATATCGATTTCATTATCCTCCCCTGGGGATATCCACATCCCCACAGGGGCGACTCCTATATCTATCCCCGAGGGTGAGAAAACTATCTAAATTTCATATTTCCTCCTTCGTTTCCCACTCCCTCTCAACATATTACTTCTTAAAACTGACCCTAAATTTGGGAATTTACAAATTTCCATAACTTTAATTAAATAACACTTTTCTCCTTGATTTATAACTATTCCCTTCCGGTGGGGTGAATTATCTCTCAGCCCCGATCGGGTGATATTTTCCCTCACTCAGGAAACACTTTAAACCCCTTAATTCCATTTTCATCGGGTTCAGAATCCCCTAATTTTCACTAATTTCTTCTTAAAACAGATATATCAATATATGACTTTTTCCTATCTATATATGATTCCTTAAACATTTAAAACTAGACAATGGGGTTTCCCTCATTCACTCCCCTCCGGAAATATACTTAACCCGTATTGGATACTCTTTATAACCCTATTTCTAACTCCCAACTCATTGAATTTTCCCCTAGAATTTGAAGAATATTATTATTAATATATGTACTATAATTACTAAATAAAATTAGCTAGCTAGTATATTGCTCTAGTGTGACGCTAGCTACCAGTTTGGTTTTTTTTTGGTATTGAAACGACGTATTCATTGGTGTTGTTGGATATTGTGTAACGAATTATTACATTATGTTGTTTACGCGAGTAATCTTTTTGTTTTTTCTTTTTTTATTATTACGGTTTGCCTCATATGTTGGATTACGACTTTTGTTCATCAATTTTGTCACGAGCTGGTTAATTTCTATTCATAGTACGCTTTTGTTATTCGGAATAGGCTATTACCCGCTAACTATAAAATAAGTATATGTATGGTAATAATAGAACTAGGATATCGGTAGGCTGCTGATCAGCTCAAAAACTTGGTTTTGATTATGCAGTCCTATTAATAGGTTTTACTCGCTTTTGTGACGAATCCATCGAGTACACCCACGCACATACATACCTACACACACGCATTTATAAGTACACCTAGGCTCACTCGTAGTGACTTTGCAGGAGGTTACCTGCATTTCTGGGACCTGCCGAGGAGGCGGGTGTGCTAGGCATAGTAAGCCCTAGCCGGGTTATAAGGCAGACCAGAAAAAGGGCAGCCCATTCCTTAAACGGGAACCTCTGGGTGGGATTGGTCTTTCTATCTTTCCGGCACCTTTTACCACCCGTTGGACCCCAGGCTGCCACACTATGGGCTGCTCTGTCGTCGAAGGCTGTGACATTGCAAACCTTCCTTAGGGTGGGACATAGTTGTCGGAACTATGTCTTAGCGCAAGCCTCGCCTAGGGGTGGTCCAATGCACAGGCCGGGGAAATTACACGCTTAGGGGGCTTGGCAGTTATGGGCCAACACCCACGTTCTATTTGGGGAAAATCCTGTGTCACTTGTCCCTAACACTAACACATAAAGTTCTTTAGTTTTTCAGGTTCATGAAACACACGAACACTTCAGGTAGTACGATTTAAGGTACATGTATCCTTTAATGCATGATCGCACGCAATTGTCCCAAACTAGTCAAAATATAAAAATTATAAAAATTGTTATAAGTAAAATTAGTTACGCAGTGCGAAACTTTTGGTTATCGCTAAGACCTCACTATGTGAGAAATATGTTATGTTTGTTATACCTGGTGCATAAGGCCAGGGGTTCTTGTTAAGTTTTTGCTCTATAATCTTTTGTTGTTTTCTAATCATGTTACCATAAAATCTTTAAACTTTCCAGCTAATTCCGGCAATAAAATTTCTACTATATGACTGTGTGTGTTACCAGGCCAGCAAGAGCTGATGGTTGTGGTTTCTTTATTTTACTTGCAGGATGCTAGCTGTTACTTACAAACATTAAATGGTGCGGGTCACCAACGCAGGCACCCTCTTTTGTAATAAGGCTAAGGTGGCAGGGCCACACTATTCCTTTAGCCCTTACTTAATTGGCATTTGTGCGGCAATATTCGTTAAATAGTTAACACAGGCTTTTGTTCCAACGAACAGCTAGACGCATTATTTTAATGGAATTATCCTTTATTTATTTTCAGACGACTTGTAAATAGTTAGAGCTTTATCGTTCTAGTGCAATCCTGCTCTCTTAATATTACGATCTCTAAAGGTAAAGCACCAAACTTGCTTGTATGTAGGACATGGCTATCCTAGGTAACAGAAAATTCTATTGTGTACTCACAAGTAAACAAACTTATGGAAAGTCCTTTCTAGCTCCAGTCTGTATCTCAACTCTGGCCGCTCGTCGAGCTGAGATAGAGCTTGGATGCCTTCAGAACTAATATAGTTCACTCCCACTCTGATTCCACCACCCATGATAGAATTTCTTAGTACAAACTTTCTGATTCCAATTTTTCAATTTTACTTTTTAAAAATTATGCCAAAACTTATTCAAATTCTTTTTACTACGCACTACGGGACTGTTATGCGGACTCTTCGCCGTAGTGACATTTTGCCTAAAACATTTTGCATGAAATTTATAAGTATTGCATTCAGAACCTGTGATCTCGGACACGTTCTGGTAAATTCTAACTTAGGGGTGTGTGTGCTAGTCTAAACGGACACGGCACCACCATGCAAAATTATTTAAGAAATCCCCAAATAGATTATCATTTTAATTCGCAATATTGTACTGTTGTTTTCTTGACTTTTTATTCCAACTTTGCAATTTCTTTTTCGAACTTTTTTTATTTGGTCTTATATTTATTCGGTTTCACACATCAAACTTTTATAAAGTTTTACTTAGTGTCATGACTTATTCTTTCTCAAAACTTTATCAGTGTTCCATGGCCTGTCATCCGGACTAGCCAGGGTACAAACGTAGAGGAGCCAAGTGCTCATATTCAATGACGTTAGTTAAAATTTTCATGTTAAATTTTGAAGTTCATCAATTCTATTTAAGCATTTTTAGAAATGCATTACCCACGGCATGTTCTCCGGACTCGCCAGGGTATAGTCAGTATTAGCACGGATATGCAGTTCTGCTAACCAAAATTCAATTTAGTCTTAGCTTAATTTTGAAAAGGTCACACCTAAAAGGGTGCCGAACGCACCAATCCTATCCTTACCTAAACTCACAAATTTTATTCCATAGCAACTTACTTTTTAGTGCAGCCAATGGTTTAAGTCGGTGTAGGTTGCAGAGCCTAATCGTTTTAACTGTGATTTACTTTAATGTATATACGTTTACACGGCCTATTCAATTTAATTTGCAAATAAGTTCCAACCATCGACCTAAACTTGATATCCCTGCCCGGGACAATGACATGTCTACCGCTGGGAACTCGCGCAACTCTCATCCAGTGATAAAGGGTATCTCCGACCGCTGGTAGACCGGTGCATCCCTTGGTGGCTCTTACCCCTAATTCTTGATTTCACTTCTTCTTGGGCAATTCTCGAACTCGCTCTCAGCTTCCACCCCTTTCCCTTTGGCCACCATTGGAGATGTCGGTTGCGTTTTAGTAAGAAACGTGCCGCGGAGAAGGCCGATAAACTCACATGGTGGCCATGACGAGGCATGTCATTGTCAACGTTTAGGTTTTACACCTATTTTGCTAAAGTTGGTCAAAATCTAATTTGTTAGATATATGGTTAACTGTTTTGTTATATGGTAAGAGTGTGATGCTGGACATCTTAAATGGTAAAAGTGCTCAAGAGTGTAAATGTACTGCTGGCAGGTGAAAAGGTGCTTTAACCTGAAATAAACTCTCCGAAAGGTTATTTGTTAATCGTTAAGTTTATGTTGCTTGTTGCACGTTACCAGCACGATTTGTTCGTTGCTGTGATGAAGCTAGTACAATTTATTTGTTGTTGTTAATGTTTAAGGGGAAGGAACCTATATCTGGTGGTTCGCATGGAAATATTGTAATAGGAAAGTAATGTTGTAATATTTTTCTAATTCCAGCATGGCTTCTACTTCTAAGGAGGTTACTATTAGCGGATACCAGACGCACGCGTCCGAAGGCGACTATAGCGAGGGCGATTGGACACCACCTAAACGGCGTTCACGCAAGCGGCGCAAGACGGCGACACCACCGCGGGGGAAATCGGCGCAACCCTCACGGGCATCGACTCCGGCTGATGATCCGGAGCGACCTCCTACCGAAGCTGAAACGCGACAACGGCATGCGTTACATGCTCAACGGTATTTGCGGCAAGCGCTCAAGGAGCCAAATTATGTGCCTCCACCGCTTTTGTAAGTATTAGTAAAGTCTTTTGTTGGTAATTGTAAAATTTCTTTATATATAATTGATCTTGTTGCACTCGCTTATGCACTAATAATTTGTAATGTGACACAGGTATGTCTTGAGAGAAGGGTACTCATATCTCACCCCCGGGCTGGACCTGGGAGGGGTTGGGTGGGAATGGGGTATCTGTACATAATGATAACTTGATAATGAATTGTGTTTTATTTTAGCCGTTGGAAACTGTTGGTAAGGAGTTATGATTTTTGGGAAATCAAGGAATCAGGTGTTGAAAATTTCAGTGAATTTATAATACGTACTTATAATAGGTATCAGAGTAATAATAATGGAATCTGATAGGGATCCAGATAGTGTGTTTGTTGAATGTGAAGACCAGGTTGAACGAACTATATCAACCACAACCACTGAACGGGCGATGTTTTCCACGGTGGCACCACCTATCTTCACGTTTGCTGCTACGACGGGAGTCGGAACAACCTCTCGGATACCACGACGACCCAGAGTTACAGCTTCTACGGGCTGGCGTTCAGATGGGCGGCGGCAACCTATTCCGCTTGAACCAGACGTTACAGTAATAGCTGCGAATCCAGGTGTGGAAAGAGATATTCCATTGGAATTGTCTTCAACTACAAGACGACGACGTTATTTCGCAGACCTGGATGATGAGATAACGCGAGCTCAGGACCATTGTCGGAAAATGGCAGATAAATGGCGAGGAGCAAAACAAAGTAGTACGGATACTAGTGATAATGGAGGTCGGCGTAGACAACCTGTAATTTCTGAGCAGTCGGAATATGGAAGAACAGTGGGTGCAGCGAGACCAACACCATATATTCCACCTCCTTATCCATTGGGTCAGGATGAACCTCAGCGTGGAGTTGATGTGTTTGGACCTGAAGATCGCATCGCAATTGAGCGATCTCGCAGTCGCGTAGAGTCTGCTTATAGGGAGCCAGGTGAAAACAGTACTCGGGTGAAGCGAATAAGTCAAGGTGTTGACACTGCGGAACGGCGTATGCAATCGTTGGCCCAGGAGATCGAACACTACCGCAGCGTCATCAGTCGGCACTCTTCTGCGGATGAGTTTGAGGTTCGTGAGGCTGAGAATGTATTGTATCAAGCGTTGGAAAATGCTGTTTGTGGTGGTCTTCCGACTACAATTCAAGCGGATCCCACTCGTTCTGCATATGTTGGTGATCGTTTTCGATTACCGGTACGAAGTGAAACGGTGGTGAAGGAACCGGTGTATGAACACACGCAATCTCGCTATCGTGATTGGGTTGGCGAAATTCAACAGGAAACTCGACGACCAGTTCCAGATACCAAACCTACTGAATTGGATATCTTGCGTACTACTATGCAGGAGGAAGACGATCGACGTCGGCGGGGTCCATCACTTTCGCGGGCCAATCCAACGGAACAAAGAACATCTACCGCGAATGCACCTGGTATCTTGTCAGTTCAAGAACCTGCTGCACGAGAACAATTACGAAGGCAGCTGCATAGCGGGACTGATGCGAATGCCACTGGTCGAGCTTCGGCTTGGTCGACTTTTTCTGGTATGCCAGAAATACCGGCGTATGTGCTGCGACATCCATGGGAAAAGTTCAAGGGTGACGACTTTCCTGGCTGGTTAGAAGGTTTCGAACGAACATTGCGTAGTTTCCATGTGCGATTGGATACGCATAAGGTAACATTATTTACCTTAGCAATGGCTGGGGAATCAGCCAGATACGTTCTTCGAGCGGTTGAATCGACGCTACCGGAACCAGCTTATTATGAGGATTATGTACGCGGATTTCTTCGTCATTATGATCTTCTGAAATCCTTTGGTGATCGGCTGAACGATTTCAAAGCCAGTATGGTGCAAGGTCGGAGTGAAACTATTATGGCGTTTAAAGCAAGATTGCAAGCCACATGGTTACGAAAATTCAGTCTGATTGAGCAACAGCACAATTATTCGGAATGTTTCTTTACGTTCCTTAAAGGCTTACGTCATGGGATTGGAGCAGATATACAAACTCGATGTGGAGATCGACATGATGTGGAGGAAGCTGCTCGGATTGCAGTGGAACGTTACGATTTTCTACGACGTTGTGATACGCATTTCCGTGAGGAGGGAACGGATGGAAATGTTCGACCGGGAATTTTGCGAAAAACGGTCAGGATGAAGGATGTTTCCGCAGCTGAAATGGAAATGGCTGCCGATCCGCAGGATAGCGACAATGAGAATCCACAAGTAGCGGTAGCACAGACAGTCACGCGTAGTGGATTTGTGCCTCGTGCTACTGCGGCTCCAGTTCGTTCGACAGGCGTATCGACGTTTCCGGTCACTACCCAGTCAACAACTGTGAACGAAACGAAGGTGAAGAGCACTGCAGCTGAGAATCATGAATCATCTACGACGGAATTGCAACAAATGATGAAACAATTCTTGGAGCAGATGAAATTGCAAACAACACCGAGGGCTAATGCGGTATCGGAGAGTACAACTGCACGGAGACAGTGGATTAGTGAACGTAATGGTAACGTTGCTTCGGAAGGAATACGACGACCACAACGCATTGGAGGCGGTACTCTGTTGAGTACGGGAACCAATTTGCGCGTTAATCCATTGGTGAATACGCGACGACGGTGTTTTGCCTGTACTGGTTTTGGTCATATTTCGACTAATTGTCCTTCGTTACCGACAACAACGGCAGGGCAGGCTACGGATCCAAATCGATCTGGAGTTTCGACAGATCGATCCGTTCCACATGTAGCGGAAATCGCAGAGTGGATGGATGCGGTAGACGTAGATGAGGAAGCAAATGTGGAATCTACGGGAACAAACACCGATGACGAAGTGGTTTGGGATTTCGGTCTTATCGAAGCCGATATTTTCCATGTTGGGAATAATTACCAAGCAAATCCGTTAGAATCCAGCGATGATCATCGGATCGTTATTGCGCAGCCGCTGGAAGAGCGACGGCAAACTGGACGAGTCTTTATCGATGTAGTGTTGGATGGCGTCATTGCTCGGGCATTTGTCGATACCGGCGCAGACGTTAGCTTAGTCAATGCAGAGTTATACGAAACGTCTTGGAACGCTTGGCCATGTATCAGTGGTGCAAAGCGACTTCGTGCAATTAATGGAAGCGAATTACCATGCATGGGAATTGCACGAATACCGGTCAATGTTGGTTTGACTACGGTGGAATTTCATCCTTTTTATGTAGTCAAGGAACTGAAATATCCAGTTATCTTGGGTCATCAATTCTTCGAACAATATCAGGTTACAATCGCTTATCCGGGACCCGATGTCTCCATTGCGGGTATACCGATGGAGGTATTTACGTGGAATTTCAAGGCTGATGATTACCAGAAAGTAAACCGAAATTGCGGATTTACAGCAATTCAGCAAGAGGTTGATGGACGAACAGCGTCAGTATTGGAAATACAGGCGGATCCCCAGGTTTTCCGTCTGGCACCCAGGTTGTAATGGAAGCAACAGAAGATGGCGCGGCCATTTTCCAAACGGTGCTGGTCGCGAGATCTGTAGGAGTTGTCCAATCTAGTGGTCAACTCTGGGTGCCTATCGTCAATACCACTAATTCAACATTAATTGTTCCAAAAGGACTCGTTTGTGTTAGAATCGAGCCTATAGCCAACTACAATATTTATCCTCCGGACGAGGAAATAAAAGAAATCGGTCAACTCCAAACTAGCGACACGGAGTTGGGGCCTGTGCTTAAGCCAATGCAGCGGCATTGGATAAATCCGGAGCAGTTGCGGCAATATCTCATAACTCAAAATAGCTGCAAGGATCAACTGGAACCAATACCTGGTGTTGATTTATCGTCATCAGTATTGGATGATGTGGAAAAACGCTATCTGCAACTACTAATGGATGAACATCGTGATATTTTTGCTAAGTCGAATGAAGAACTTGGTGATTGCAGTGTTGCGTTGCATACAATCAACACGGGTTCTGCGCCACCTATTCGGCAAAAAGCGTATCCTGCGCCGCATGCGATGCGACAGGAAATTGAGCGACAAATTGGACAAATGAAAGCTACTGGAGCGATACAACCATCAAACAGTCCATGGGCCAGTCCAGTAGTGATGGTACACAAGAAAGATGGTACGTTACGTTTTTGTATTGACTATCGTAAGGTAAATGCTTTAACGGTGAAAGATGCGTTTCCATTGCCACGTACCAATGAGCAATTGGAATCACTTCGTGGAACGCGTTACTTCTCCACCATGGATTTACAATCGGGCTATTGGCAGATTCGTATGGATGAAGAAAGTAAACCTAAAACGGCTTTTGTCACCCACGAAGGGTTATACGAATGGGATCGTATGCCGTTTGGGTTAACCAACGCACCTGCTACGTTTCAGCGAACTATGCAGACTGTGTTGCTGGGATTGCTGGGAATCAGTTGTCTGTGCTTTATCGACGATATAATTGTATTTTCAGCAAATTTTTGGCAGCATTTATTTGATTTACATCAAGTTTGGCAACGATTACGCGACACCGGTCTTAAAGTCAAAGGGAAAAAGTGTCATTTTGCGCAGGAAAAGGTACAATTCCTTGGACACGTTGTTTCACGTGATGGAATAAGTACAGATCCTAGTAAGATCGAAAAGGTGCAAAAATGCTCTAAGCCTACTAGTGTGAAAGAAGTACGTAGTTTCCTTGGTCTTACCAATTACTATCGACGGTTTGTACCTAACTACGCTACTGTTGCGGCACCGCTGTATGAAACTACGAAGGAGCGTCCTAGAGGAGTCAAGTTTTCGTCAGGATGGACGGAAGCATGTGATGTAGCTTTTGAACAGCTGAAGGAAGCGCTCACTACGACGCCAATTTTAGCCTATCCGGATTATACAAAACCTTTTGTTTTGTTTACGGACGCTAGTGATTACGGTGTCGGCAATGTATTAGAACAGGAAGATGAAAATGGTCGACTTCGTGTAATTGCTTATGGCGGGCAGAAATTTTCACCTGCTCAAATGCACTATAGCATACCTGAGAAGGAATGTTTAGCTATAGTCCGTGCATTCAAGGAATATCGACCATATTTCATAGGTAATTACGTTACAGTGTATACTGACCATCAATGTTTAACGTATATACTGAACGGCCGCCGGAATTTAGATGGGCTTACAGGTAGACTTTTTAGATGGACCATCAAGTTGCAAGAATATTCCTTTGAGGTAAAGTACATGCCAGGGCTTAAGTTAACGAATGCCGATGGTATGAGTCGACCGCCTCTGCTTCAAATTTCAAAGGAAGATATCGAGAAAGCTTACTCGCCTGCAGCTTATGAACGCGACGATGCGGTAGCGTACGCAGTGGATGTTGAAGCTGCCGATCAAAAGGATCAACAAGCAAGAAATCGCGGTCCGATTCAACATGATGTGGTAAACTTGCGTCATAATATTATCGACCAAGAATGGCCGTGGCCGCAAGCACAAATCCTTCGGGAACAGCAATTGGATCCGGAAATCGAGGAAATTCGGGCTTTTAAGCTAGCCAACGGTGAAGTAGCAGGGCTACCGAATGAACGTTATCGGTGGCTATGCCGGAACCAGGGCGATTTCTTTTTACGCGATCAGTTATTGTTTCATTTACACTGGCGCTATCGGCATCAGCGACGTGCTGTAGCATTTACCCAGTTGGTGGTACCAAGTGTATTCCGACGGGAATTACTGCAAAGATACCATGAGGACTTTGCCGGTCATCTCGCTTGGGAGCGAACCTATCCATTACTTGCGAAATGTTATTATTGGCAAACCATGGCAGCGGATTTGCATTTGTTTATACGAGATTGTATTGTTTGCAATCGCTTCAACCCAGGTGGAAGTCGTAAAGTTCCGTTACATCCTATTGCTATACCGTATGCACCTTGGGAAACAGTAGGTGTAGATATCGTCGGTCCATTACCTGCTACGGAAAACGGCAATAAATATATTATTTCATGGATAGACTATCTGACGAAATGGCCAGAAGCGTTTCCTGTACCAGATACGACGGCAAAATCAATTGTGGCTACATTTATTCAAGGTGTCTCCAGTCGACATGGTCATCCAAAAACTGTCATCGTCGATCGCGGTGCTGGATTTATGGCAGAGACACATCAAAAAGCTTTGAGTTCTCGTGGGGTGAAACTCAATTTTGTCGTAGCAGACCATCATCAATCCAATGGATTAGTCGAACGCTGGAATCAAACGCTTATTCGTGTCCTACGTAAAATTGCCGACGAGAATCCGGATTGTTGGGATGAATATGTACCACTTGTCTGCATGGCGTATCGTATTACACCCAACGTAGCTACTGGTGAAACGCCTTATCGTATGAACTATGGACGCGATATGGATTTAGCGGAAGAACCACGGCGACTGCAAGTACATTCGGATTCGGTACAAAAATATGTACACGATTTGTACACTGAGCTGCAAGTAGTATGGACCGAATGTAAAGATCAGTTACAGCGGACTCAGGAACAATACTGCAAACAATATGATCGACGTGTTTCGGCAAATCGAGCGGACATTGTCGAGGGCAGCTTAGTATTCTTGTTGGAAAAGACTGCTCGTGGTCGGGGATTTCACCCAAAGTTGGAACCCCTATTTCGCACCTTGTATAGGGTACAACGGGTGGATGGTCATAATCTAGAAATTCGGGAAATTAATCAACCACGGGGTCGGGATTTACTAGTCCACAAGGATATGGTGAAATTATACCTGGGTAATATAGAACAATACTTAAGCTATTTACGGGGTAAAATGCCTACCAACCCTAAAATTAGAGATCTTTGTAGGGTTTGTCATCAAGTTAATGCACCTAAAGTACCCGGTAAAAATAAACCACGGCGTCTAAATGAATGGGTAGCTTGCGATGGGGCTCATTCCGAACCTCATTGGTTTCATTTAGATTGTGTAGGGCTTAATAAATTACCAACGGTATCAGAACAATGGTTTTGTGCTGAGTGCAGTGTGGGAACACAGTTGTAGCAACTTTGCTGATGTAATTTTCGCATTTATTTGTAATAGGTGTTTTGATAACTTTTTAAATTTTACTAAACGGTATTTGGTAAACTTCTGTTTAATAAATTTCAGGATTTAAAGTTGCTATGATTGTGGCCAAAGCAGTTGTCAGAATGGAGTTATTGTATAATATATTTAGATTTCGAGCAAAATTGTATGAGACATAGTATTACAACAAATGTAAAGTCATGCAGGATGACAAATTTTGTAACTATTGATATCACTTCTCAATTTCTAATACGGTTGATCCAATATGTGATATTGAGTATCCCCATTACTAAAGCCAATTCGGAACATTCTATATTACAAATACTGGTCACTTGATTCAAGAGTCCCTCAACATTATAAAATGAACCCTTAGACGAGATTTGTCAAAGCGCTATAATTTTGATTGTGGCTGTTTCAAATTTATGTATTAAATTAGCGATGTTATACGTAAATTGAACTTGAAATGTTCATTTGAAATAATATTTTTATTTGTTATGACTCATGGCGAGCGAGACGCTGTAATTTGTATAATCATAGACGTATATTTATTCTAGACCGCCGGAGTTGGTGGATACAACCATCAAAGAGCGCACCAAAAGTCAAATCGAGATTATTGCGTACGCTCGATTGTTTTATCGTCGACTGGGTTTGGCACGAATGGTCATCTGTGTACGAACTCAGCCTCAGTTGGACATGGCATTGACATTGCTGAGGGAGTCCAGCTGGAATGTATTCGGTCTAGACAGTGAAGCGTTTCAAGTACCACAATGGTTGAAGGATGAAAACGCACGGGATTTGCTAAGCCAGGATGATCTCGGCATCGGAGTAACGTTGGCAACACGTTACCCACGACGTTCGCGTTACGGACGTGTGGCACCGTTCTTATCCAAGTCCTGGTTTAACGTCCGAAATATGACTCGGCTAGGAGTAAAGCAGGGTTTTGCTGCAACGATCCAGTTGGCTACGATGGAAGGCTTAGTTGTCTTCATCGATTTGATTGCTTTTTATCTCACTATATCGGACTCTTTGCGTCAGTTTCTGGAAGACGAAACACTGTATATTATTACGTGGGCTGGCCATTGCGATCGGCATTATTTATCACGTCTCGAAGTGCTGCGTGGAAAGCCACCGCTGAAAGCGGATCATTGGCTCGACCTGCAAGCTCTGAAGATGGAGTACGAACACGAGCAATATGCACCGAAAAGCAACCGATTGGATGAACAGTTCCGACAAACGTTATACCAGGAACGACCTGCAATGACACCATGGGGAGAAATAGCAATGCGATCGTTCGGCGAAACTATCTACGACTACTTTCCGCCACCACCTAAGGAATACAAGAAGAAAGTTAAGGAATACCGACAAACGGCTCCACGAAAGCGAGTAGCGTACCGTGAATTCATAGTATACGCTGCAATGGATGCCTTAGTACCTGATTTGGCGATCATGGCAGCCGAGGAACGTTCAACTATGGATGGAGGAATAAAAACAGTCGAAGATGTGCAGGAATGGATGAAAGATTTGATATGGACATTTTTGCCGATGGATTATCTGAAAATGCCGCAAATCGAATTCAGTTTTCAAAAAGCGAAACAGTATCCAGACGTGGAAGCAGGCTTTATGCCAAAGTTTTTCGAGCTGTGTCAACGGACCTGCAAAGATTTTCATTTTCATCAATCCTATCCGATGATTTATGTCCGTGATCCAGATGAACTGGACATCAAGTATATGTATTCGGCGTTGGATACTTCGGAACAGATACGTTGGAGCGCAGTGGCTGCCAAATATCAGAGTGCTTGGGAACTACCGCGACCTGACATTAATTTGCACGGTGTTCGCCTAACAAGGGAGAAAAGCAAAGTCATCAGCGTGTCGCTACGACAGGGAGTTACTGAGGATCAACGACGACGTTATGGTGCGACACCAATCATTTTATCGGATTATGCCTATCATGTAGAAGAACAACGAGAACGAGTGCAGCAACGGGCGCAACAGCAGACCTTTTCGGAGGAATCTAGTCCTGACGTGGAGATTGTGGACGAGGTGATAGGACAGGAAGTGTCGGCCGGGGAGAGTACATCTGCGGCAACCCAACCGAAATTATCGGAGCCATCAGTTGCTCCCACGTCGGCGGTTGTATCCTCAACGACAGTGCAGTCAAGCGATGTGACCGTTCAGTCGCCGTTGGCTGATACCATGGAAACTACGATCGTTGGGGCTGAACAATTACAAGACGCTATTGCGGCAGTACGTATTACTGAGCAGATTACGGAAGCTGAGGTTACTCAAAGTCAGCCAATACCTCAAATGGTGCCACCACCACCACAGATGGGCCATATCATTTCGGCAAAAGATACGACACCGACGTCAGTCAGCGCGATGAATTCACCAGCTTACATTGATCGATGGTTTGAAACAGAAACGCTGGCTGCAGACTACCAAACGTATTTGGAACCGGCGACTAGCTCCGCATCCGGCCACGCTGTCGCGGTTACGGAATCGGTGATAACAACTAGCACTCAACCCGAACAATCGAATCCAATCTGGGAACCTTTAACGATATCGGTGCAACAACCGTCGTTACCTTCAGCTGATGTTACTACATTAGTGCCTTCGATAGTAGGACCATTGGGTACTACTTTGGCGTTTACAGTTCCACCACCTGTGCATACTTGGACACAGCCGACGGCAACAACGTGCCTCACTGCAGCTTCGGATTGGATAATGCCACTTTGTGCACCAACTACGTATTCGTCAGCTTTACAAATGCCGATGGAACCTTCCATCGTCTCAACGGCACAAAATATTTCTAATCTTGTGCTTGGACTGGGGACATTGTCTACGGTTGCGTCTGGCTCAAGTACTATTCCATATGTAATGGCGCCGATGATTTCCGGGCAAGTTCCGATGGAAGACACCATTGTTAGCCAGTCATCGAACATTTATATGAATTTCCAACGAAGTGGGTTACAGGATTTTATTGGCGATCATGGTCAATACGAGCCTTTGTTCGTTATTAGACGGCAACCGACTTGGCCGGCAGAAACCAATATAAGATGTCAAACGGTCACTTGCCAACGAATGTCTATTTTCACGTGTGCACATTGTCGGTTGAACTTTTGTCGTGGGCATGTCACAGAACATGGATGCCATTCTCAGCCAACAGCGATTGGGCATTGTGCTTTTGGACGATGGGTATGGAGTAAAGCGAAGCACATTTTGCGTGATATCTGCGTGGCTGTGCCATACGTACAGTGTTTACATTGTCATAAGCTGTTATGCCCAGATCACGCTACCACAGATTGTTGCGGTGAACAAGATTATCATACGGGATGTTCAACTGCATTGGAATTATCTATTCCAGTACGGCGTATGTTGAACGATGATGGTCATCCGGAAATCCATGCGGGAACTCCGGAGATAGACAATGTCGATATACCGATCAGCCGTACCTTTCGATTGCGTCGACAACAAGGTTTCGCTAAATTTCGATTCCAAGCAGATATGCCAGAGTGCACAAGACCTACTACTTGGACTATGCCTGATAATGCCATTCGCATAGTGCCAACGGTGTGTCGCAACGATGAAGAACAAATGATTCGCGTACAAGCGGAATTAGTGCAACTACAGCAAGTCAATGCTGTGAATGAGCGACGTAACGCGGAGTTGGAACAAGCTTTGCGTGATTCACAAACGGAAAATACGCAATCTCAACAAGGAATGACGCGTTTGCAACGTCAAAACGAAACCATGCAAGAAAGCATATACCAGTATCGCGCTCGCATCACAACGCTGGAAGAGCGCATTCAAGATCAAGCAACGCAAATTTCTGCTTTGCAAGTGCGACCGATCACTGCGGATATGATGGTGCAGTGCGGTGAAACTTTGGCTGTTGTCGGAGCCGAAAAGCAAAGACGATCTAGGGAAGTCAAGCGACGACGTCAGTCTTCCTCTGAGTCTCAGGATGAATCGACTTCTACCTCGGATGAAGATGCTGTTGGTGCTCCGTCAGCTTCAGGCAAACAGCCAGCACATCCGAACATAATGATAGTCGGTAAAACAACTGATCCGGTGGAACGAGCTAAGCGGATTCTTGCACGTGTGGAATCAACGCAGCAACCAACTGCGAAACGGGAACGACGAACGACCATCCGCGAAGATTCGCAAGTTTCTCGAGGTACGCAACCGTTCACCACACAACGACCAGTATCGCCGTTGCGAACTCACCTTGGAAAAATCACAATTCCTCAAAGGGTAGCCGAACCAGGGACACAACAACGTGTCTATAGTTTCTACGGTCCTCCGACATCGGCGCCTTGTTCATCACCGGAGGAAGAAATACGGGGATTTGCATTGCCGGAGGAAGATTCGGGTACTGATATGGTCACCGTTGCAGCCACCGATGCTACCTGGTTATCGGATTATGCAGAACAACCTGGCACGGAGGAATTACGGTATCAACCACTGCTACCGGAGTTAATACAGTGGCGACCAATGTATACCCCAAATGCTTTTATACGGACGGAAAGGGAGTACTTCAATCAGCTTCAAGTACGTTTCTATCAATTGGTAGCGGAATTGCAACAGCCGGTCAGGACCATTGACTACATCGAGGTAATCGAGCGTGTAGGGCTTACGGCGTTTCAATACTTTCAAACGAAACTAACGAAACCGGGAGCAAATCAAATCTACCAAGTCATTCTACAAGCACTCGCAAGTCAGATTCGGTTTAATTTCTATAGTAGAACATTAGCCAACACCAAAGTTATGCATCGTACGCCGTTTCCGATTCTGTTGTTATTCAATCTCAGCGAAATGAATCGACAAATGACAGCGTTAGAACAACATCCGAAAAACGTGTATGCATCTCGCATTCGACGAAGGGTTCGAGCTTGGTTTGGACGATTTGGGCCACAACTTGGGGATGCTTTGGAAAAGGTTCGTAGCACACTAGAGAAACTGGACATTCAAATTCGTCTTCTACAGGAACCCGTGATGCATACTCATCCGGAGCGAAATCAATGGCTGAATACTGCTAATCGTCGACGTGCGCGAATTGAGCCATTCTGGCAGCAACATCAACGCCAATTTCATCGCTTCTTTGCGGCACAGGTCGATGGTGCGGATAATCGTATGCGTCGTCTATACGCGGGATATCGATCTTGTTTATCGAGCTTCGGCGCTCCACCTTATTTGGCGCCTGAACATTATCTACGGCCAATTAGCTATCTCCCTGAACAAATTCAGCGTATCAATCAGAACGATTTCAGTATATTCGCCTCTCTGGATCAACCGCTACCGGAAATGCCAAACGCTGAATGGGGCGTCTACAATCATCAATAATTGATAAACTGCTAATAGCAATAATAACTTATAACTATTAGTGATTATATTCTGGATTCGACTCTCATCATATTGACAATTGTTGACAATTTGCTTTATATGAACAATGAACAATGTGCCATTGACATTTTATTCGTCACGGAGTGCCAAAGGAAGAAAGAAAAATACGAACATTACTGGTGATGAACCAAAATTATATTTTGATAGTCATTGCTAATGTTGCTTATATTTCTTTTATATCATTGTAATGAATATATGCAATGTAGTAATTATGTAATGATATGGATATGTTGTTGTGAAGTCGGGTAACCATAGGCACCGGGCCTATATAAAAAAAAATAAATTTTCAAGATAAAATTCATAACAAATTTCATTCTATCGGAAAAATCGCTGAATTCTTTCTATATTTCAAAATAACCTGAAGCTAAACATCCGGTTCCGCTTTGGGGGAATAAAAATCGAACTTTCATTCGGGATAATACGGAATTTTAACTTAACACCAACTTGGACTAATTAATTTTTCAGGAAAATTTATATTAAAATTTTTCTAAACCTACCAGTTTTCACAAAGTTATAGAACTTATAAGAATTTCCAATATACTCATGGTAAATTTCGTTAAGTATCTACCTCTATAATATTGGGTTGAGCTTGGTTACAGGGATATGCCATACGTTGTGTTTAATTTGTTGTGTTATTTGTTTTTTATATTATAATATGTTATGATATAATCTGGGTTAAATATCAACTTGCACAACTTTTGGGCTAAGCAGAGCCAACATCACAATATCATTTTTCAACCAAGTTTTACTCACAAATTATAATTAGGTTTATAGAACCAATTTCTTTGTTTTACCAATCAATACAACTTTATAACAAATTTCTATGGCTATAAGAGCATTCTCTATATTTAAACTAAAAGGTTTCTGAACCAGTATAAACAAAAATTTCTAATTCGCTCAATTTCATATTACTTTGTATCATTGATTCGGGTAACTATTTTGTGTAATTCAGTATTCGATATAACATTATATTTGAACAACTTTGGTTAGTTAATTGTTTACGGTATATAATATGTTTGCTCAGCATTAATCTTTTACTGCCATAATACTTTATTTTTATTCGCATTGATAACATGTTATATTCCATGATAATCATTTCATTGATGCCTTATATATCTAACGTTGTTAAGTGATTATCAAAATGCATAACATGTGGTTATTATTTGCTTATAATATATGGGTTTTCTATGAAATAACTTCTCTTCGTGTAGAAATGAATATTTCGAATACAAGTTTGACCTGCTCCTTAGATCATACACTCAACAGGGACGTTGAGGAGTCGGGTCCGGGGGATGTCAACTTTTGGGCAGGTCCAACCTTGTATTTCCCTCCCTCATAGATAATATTTCATAGGTTTTGACCTAATTACTAAAATTATATCCAATCTCATTATCCTTCCCTGGGGGATATCCATTCTTCCACAGGGGTGATTCCTATATCTATCTCCGAGGGGGAGAAAACTATCAAATTTTATATTACACTCCTTCATTTCTTACTCCCTCTACCCACATATTACCCCTTAAAACTGACTTTAAATCTAGGAATTTATCAAAATTTCCATAATTTTACTTAAATAACACATTTCTCCTTGATTTATAACTATTCCCTCCCGGTGGGGTGAATTATCTCTCAGCCCCGAAAATCGGGTGATATACTTTCCCTCACTCAGGAAACACTTTAAATCCCTATTATTCCATTTTCATCGGGTTCAAAATCCTCTAATTTTCACTAATTTTTTTTCTCCTAAAAACAAATATATCAATATTTGACTTTTTTTCCTAATCATATACGATTCCTTAAACCTTTAAAACTATCACAATGGGGTTCCCTCATTCATTTCCCCCTGGAAATATACTTAACCCTTATGGGATACCCCTATATAACCCTATTTCTAACTCCAAACTCATTGAATTTTCCCCTAAAATTTGAAAAATATTATTAATATATGTATTATTATTACTAAATAAAATTAGCTAGCTAGTTTATTGCTCTAGTGTGACGCTAGCTACCAGTTTGGTTTTTTTTTGTTGTTATTGAAGTACGTACGTATTATATTGGTGTTGATGTATATTGTGTAACGTTATTACATTATGTTTTTGTTGTTATTTTTTTTTTTTTTTTATTATTACGGTTTTCTTCATATGTTTATATTACGACTTTTATTCATCAATTTTGTCACGATTTTGGTTATTTAAAATATTTGTTTTTGCTTTGCTTTTGTTATTGCGGAATGGCTATTACATTTCGCTAACTTAAAATAAGTATATGTATGGTAATAATACGAACTTGGATATCGAAGGCTGCTGATTTTTTCAAAAACTTGGTTTTATTATGCAGTCCTATTAATAGGTCCGTGCTCCTTTTGTGAGGACCCCAAAGTACACAAAGGCGCCCGAACACACACGCACATACATACCTACACACACGCATTTATAAGTACACTTAGGCTCACTCACAGTGACTTTGCAGGAGGTTACCTGCATTTCTGGAACCTGCCGAGGAGGCGGGTGTGCTAGGCATAGTAAGCCCTAGCCGGGTTATATGGCAGACCAGAAAAAGGGCAGCCCATTCCTTAAACGGGAACCTCTGGGTGGGATTGGTCTTTCTACCTTTCCGGCACCTTTTTACCACCCGTTGGACCCCAGGCTGCCACACCATGGGCTGCTCTATCGTCGAAGGCTGTGACATTGTAAACCTTCCTTAGGGTGGGACATAGTTGTCGGAACTATGTCTTAGCGCAAGCCTCGCCTAGGGGTGGTCCAATGCACAGGCCGGGGAAATTACACGCTTAGGGGGCTTGGCAGTTATGGGCCAACACCCACGTTCTATTTGGGGAAAATCCTGTGTCACTTGTCCCTAACACTAACACATAAAATTCTTTAGTTTTTCAGGTTCACGAAACACACGAACACTTCAGGTAGTACGCTTTAAGGTACATGTATCCTATAATGCATGATCGCACGCTATTGTCCCAAACTAGTCAAAATATAAAATTATAAAAATTGTTATAAGTAAAATTAGTTACGCAGTGCGAAACTTTCGGTTACCGCTAAGATCTCACTATGTGAGAAATATGCTATCTTTGTTATACCTGGTGCATAATGCCAGGGGTTCTTGTTAAGTTTTTGCTCTATAATCTTTTGTTGTTTTCTAACCATGTTACCATAAAATCTTTAAACTTTCCAGCTAATTCCGGGCAATAAAATTTCTACTATATGACTGTGTGTGTTACCAGGCCAGCAAGAGCTGATGGTTTTGTTTTCTTTATTTTACTTGCAGGTTGCTAGCTGTTACTTACAAACATTAAATGGTGCGGGTCACCAACGCAGGCACCCTCTTTTGTAATAAGGCTAAAGTGGCAGGGCCACACTATTCTTTTAGCCCTTACTCAATTGGCATTTGTGCGGCAATATTCGTTAAATGGTTAACACAAGCTCTTGTTTCAACGAACAGCTAGACGCATTATTTTAATGGAATTATCCTTTATTTATTTTCAGACGACTTGTAAATAGTTAGAGCTTTATCGTCCTGGTGCAATCCTGCTCTCTTAATATTACGATCTCTAAAGGTAAAGCACCAAACTTTATTGTATGTAGGACATGGTTATCCTAGGTAACAGAAACTTCTAGTGTGTACTCACCAGTCAACAAATGTATGAGAAATCCCGTCTAGCTCCAGTCTGTATCTCAACTCTGGCCGCTCGTCGAGCTGAGATAGAGCTTGGATGCCTTCAGAACTAATATAGTTCACTCCCACTCTGATTCCACCACCCATGATAGAATTTCTTAGTACAAACTTTCTGATTCCAATTTTTCAATTTTACTTTTTAAAAATTATGCCAAAACTTATTCAAATTCTTTTTACTACGCACTACGGGACTGTTATGCGGACTCTTCGCCGTAGTGATATTTCGCCTAAAACATTTTGCATGAAATTTATAAGTATTACATCCAGAACCTGTGATCTCGGACACGTTCTGGTAAATTCTAACTTAGGGGTGTGTGTGCTAGTCTAAACGGACACGGCACCACCATGCAAAATTATTTAAGAAATCTCTAAGTGACTTATCGTTTTAATTCGCAATATTGTGATGTTGTTTTCTTGACTTTTGATTTCAACTTTGCAATTTCCTTTTCAAACTTTTTTTATTTGGTCTTAAATTTATTCGGTTCCACAAATCAAACTTTTATAAAGTTTTACTTAGTGTCATGAATTATCCTTTTCTAGAATTTTATCAATGTCCCATGGCCTGTCATTCGGACTAGCCAGGGTACAAACGTAGAGGAGCCAAGTGCTCATATTCAATAACGTTAGTTAACATTTTCATGTTAAATCTGGAAATTCATCAGTTCTATTTAAGCGTTTTTAGTATAAATTCGTTACCCACGGCACGTTCTCCGGACTCGCCAGGGTATAGTCAGTATTAGCACGGATATGCAACCCTGCTAACCAAAATTCAATTTAGTCGTAGCTTGATTTTGAAAAGGTTACACCTAAAAGGGTGCCGAACGCACCAATCCTATCCTTACCTGAACTCACAATTTTTATCCCATAGCAGCTTACTTTTTAGTGCAACCAATAGTTTAAGTCTGTGTAGGTTGCAGGGCACAATTGGTTTAACTGTAATTCGTTCTAGTGTATATACGTTTACACGGCCTACTTATCTCAGTTCAAAACTCAACACCATACATTAACCTAAACTTGATATCCCTGCCCGGGACAATGACATGTCTACCGCTGGGAACTCGCGCAACTTTCATCCAGTGATAAAGGGTATCTCCGACCGCTGGTAGACCGGTCCATCTCTTTGGTGGCTCTTATCCCTAATTCCTGATTTCACTTCTGTTTGGGCAACTCTCGAACTCGCTCTCAGCTTTCACCCCTTCCCCTTTGGCCACCATTGGAGATGTCGGTTACGTTTTGGTAAGAAACGTGCCGCAGAGAAGGCCGATAAACTCACAGCACCTACCCACAAAAAAAGAAAAAAAAAAAAAAAAAAAAAAAAAAAAAAAGATATCTTTCTTTCTATAGAATTTCTCTTTTTGTGATAATTGCGTCCAACATTTCCATCTTTTCGCCGAAGATCTTTTGGATCGCTCTAGTTTCCGTTAATACATGCCGTCTTGGTAGATCTGCACTTGGCTAGTATATTGCAAATTTCTTTGCAGGGACGCTTAGTGCTTCGGCCAACTTCTCGTCAATCTGTTCGTCTTTGGTTTTCTTTCTAATCGCGCGTTCGATTGGTTGCAATACTGCTCTATCTAGTCTCTCTTGTCTCTGATGTGTCCACTTTTCTAGTTTTATCTTATTTTCCGTACTAGTTTTGGATTTGCTCTTTTTCTTCTTTCGTGGTTTCCCGTAAATTTCCTTCTTTGCCCACAAAATACCGTTTTGACCACCTCACGGTATCGTAGGCGAATTCTTGTTTCTGTTCTTTCTCCAGTCTTACCACAATGTTCATATCGAATCTGTACCTTACTGCTTTTTCCTCGCATCTTTCGGTGAGTGAGCGATTTGAGTTTCCGTAACCATGACGTTGTGTTTTGACCTGAGGCTTGTTGGATCCTTTGGGGATTTCTTTCTTTTTCTTTTGGTTTTGTTTTTTTTGTTGCTGGTACTGTACTGGAGCGTTCCATATTCGTTGTTCTTCCTCCTTTCTTTTTCTCGCATATGGATGGTGCTGTCTTCTAACACCAGTTCGCTAAATTCACATTGTTTTCTTCTGCTTCGGCTTTCTCTGATAATGTCATGAAGATTTCTTCTTTTGTTGCGCATAAGCGATTTCTAATTTCGTTCTTTAATCCGGTTATTAGTGCCGACTTGAGGACCTCTTTGACAATTGAGTCGGGTGCGCCTTTCGTAGTCAGGTTTCGTGCTGCGTATACTCGTAACTCGTCCATGAAATCTTTAACTGTTCTTGTTTGCCGTAGGTTTTTACCAATTTATTCATGTGGTTCATCAATGTTTTTGGTACATCGAATTGTTCTTTAAACTTTTTGATCAAGTCGCTATAATTGCATAGTCTTTTAGCTTTTTCAAGCGTCAGTACTTCTAGATATTCCTCTGCTTTTCCTCGCAATTTTGCTTTGAATACTCGGAGTTTTTCTTGTTCATCGTCAATACCGTCTTGGAGCAACGCTTTTTCGGGTTCTTTGCGAAATTTCTCGAAACTTGTTTCGCCTTTATACGGTTGTGTGTTTCGCACTTCATTCTCCGTTTTGACCAAAATTGGTTGGCCAATCGCTTCTTATATTGTATTCAATATTTGCGGCGATTGTTTAGTCGTCACTTTGATTAGCGCTTCGATTAATTGTTGATACGTCATCATTATTTCGCTATTTTATGGCCCTTAGTTGTTGGTTTAGATCGCTGTGGCTATAGCTTGCTGTGGATGCTGGTATTGGTATACGTATGGTGTTGCTGTTGCTAATGGTGCTCCGAGATTGAGCACCGAATTGTTTGAAACGAATGGGGTTTCATTGTATTGAGGGGCTACTGGTGCTGCACCATAGCGTTCATGTGCCCCACTCCGTGTTGCACAGGTTGCAATTCTTTGGTATTGACTCCATGTGCTCGTTGTTTGAAACGCACTGCAATTCGTTGTTACTAATAGAATCTGTACTTGATTGCGCGTATTCGCCGTTTGTGTTGCATCGCAATTGCTGTATGCGATGATCGTGCTTGGTTCCATGCATTCACCGTTTGACTTGTACTTGTTCGTATTTGATTTGTATTGGGTTGCACTCGCTTTGTATCTTATTATATTGGGTTCGCGTGAATTTCTTCTTTATTTATATCGAATTGGTCGTTATTTGCACCAAACTTCACAATTTGTATTAAATCGATCGCCATTTGTATTAAGTCTGTTTGTTTGTTTGTATCGGCTCGCTTTTTATGTGCATCGAATTGGTTATAATTTGTATTGTCTTGGTCATAATTTGGGTTGAATTGCATTCCATCACTTCGTTCTTTTTGTACATCAATTTGATCGATGTTTAAATCAATTTGATCACGGTTTGGATTAAATTTTTCGCCGTTTGTGTTCGAATTTGATTTACATTGACTCGTTCTTTGTGTGCGCCGAATTGTCTTTGATTTGCATCGGTCCGCTCTTGGTTTGTATCATTTTGATCTCCGGTTGTGTTGAATTGTTGTTGGTTTACTCCGCATTGATCTGGGTTTGCACCGAATCGATTGTAAATTGCATAGATTTTATCGTAATTTACGTTGAATCGCCTTTGATTTGTATGGATTCCTTCTTTATTTGCACCGAATCGGTTGTAATTTGCATTGCATTGATTCGATTTTATACTATGACGCATTTGTTTTGCACCGAATTCGTTTGAATTTGCACCACATTGATCCCATTATATACTAGTCGGTAGTGGAACTACATTTGTGAGCGGAACTTGGGCTGTGGCATTACAAATGTACTCAATTTTATGTTCTTGTAAGTACATTGCATAGGGCATATGGCTTTATTATTGGTAAAAATATTATATTTGAATTCTTCGACCCAAAAAACCCTATAATGGTTTGATCGAAACGATTCTATTTCAATAAATAACACAAATATTGCAAAATTGTATATTTTAGCTGCATAAAATTAACTAATTAGCTAATTACTAATTAACCACTCAAGATTTTTTAATCCCAAATATAAGGTGCACACTCTGACATGATAAGCTTTCAAACAAAAAAAGTTTTTTAAAATCCGTTCAGTGGTTCTTGAGATCCGTCGGACCGAACGAACGAACGAACGGACGGACATCGACTTTTTTACTCCCAGACAGAAAATAAAAACGCTTCGCTCGGCTTCGCCGAGCTCCGCTCAATTATATCGCATTTTTTTCACCGAATTCGTTTGAATTTGCACCGCATTGGTTATAATTTGTGTTATATTGATTTCGATTTGCATTAGGTCTTGTTTGGGTTGCACTGAATTGATCATTAATTGCACCGAATTGGTTTCGGTTTATACCGTATCGGACTTGGTTTGCAATCGGTTGGTCTCGATTTGCGTTGTATTGCATCTGGTCTGCCCGAAATGGTGTGATTTGTATGAAATTGCTCGCGATTCGGGTTGAATCGTACTTTATATGCACCGAATTGATCGAAATTTGAATCGAATTGGACGCGGTTTGTATTGAATTGCGATTGATTTGTATCGCATTCATTTTTATTTGCACTCGTTTGGTCATATTTTGCGCTATCTCGGTCTTGGTTTGCATTGTGTTGCGATTGGGTTGCAACGCATTCGTTTTGGTTTGCACCGATTTGCTCATAATTTCCAGCCAATTGCTTTGAGTTTGCGTTGAATTGATTTCGATTTATATTTAATTGTCTCGGAATTGCACTGAATTGATTTTGACTTGCACCCCTTCTGTTTGGCTTGCACCGAATTCGTTTGGTTTTGCATCGAATTGGCTTGGATTTACATTGTATTGCGTCTGGTTTGTGTCGAATTGGTCTCAAATTCTGCCAGGTCGCGTTTGATTAACATTGGTTCGAATTCACCGAATGGATCGTAACTTGCACTGTATTGACCTTGGTTTGTATTACATCGCTGTTGTTTTGCACCGAATTGGCATAGATTTGCACCGCATTCGTTTGCACTTGCACCGAGTTCGTTTGGATTAGTACCGATTGCCTGTTCGATTTCGTTAATGGTACTCGGTTGTTGTTGTTGTTGTTGGATCTCAACTGTGCTTCGTTTGTCGTTGGTTATTTCCTGATCACCGATTATAATTGTTATTGGTTCTACTCGCTCCGATTCTTTATTCAGCGCTGTATATGGTTGGCCTAATCCACATGGCCTGTAGCCCGTAATCCACCTCGCCTTGAATTATAATTTTTGGTCGTTGATATTTTTCCACTGTTCGTGATCGATTTTGTTGAATGTTAATCGTTTCTTCTTTGTCGGTGCTCTGCGACTCTTTTCTCGGTTGTGCCAATGTGATTTCTAATTCGTTCTGATTCGCGTTTTGGCAGATTTGGTGAAGTTCATCAGTTAAGGTCGCGTGCTTTATAATGAATCGTAACTGTTTTTCTTTTTGTTGTTGCAAATTTCGCATTGTTTTCCGAACTTCTTGCGGAGGTTTTGCTATTGCAATTAATTCGTCATTGCTTGCATCTTGATGAAACGTTTTTGTGTACGTTTCTTTCAAGCTTTCTTTGTTATTTTGTTGTTCATTTCTTTTGGGTTCAGGTGTGTTTGGATTAAACTCATGCATTATTTCCTCGAGTTCTTCTGTTGTATTTCAAGTATTTGACATTTCTTGAGCCTTTTTATTTGATGTTTGCTCGTCGCTGTTGGTACTCCTTGGTTTGTTTGTCAGTTCGTTTTGTGCATTTGCTCCAGGTGGCGTTCTTTGGAGTGGCACTTTTACTACTTTTTAAATTTAGGGCAGGCTTGTGTAAATCGTCCTGGTTATGTGGGTTAATAGTTTTTACTAAAATATATATAAGCAAATTCTATTTTGACTTGTACCTTATTTGGGATTAGGGTTAACTTTGATTTCGTAAATACTGACCAATTATTTTATTAACCTGACCAATTGTTCTCCGCTTTTACACGACATCGTGTTCAGCATGTTATTATATTTTGTTTGGATGGGGGTAGGGGTTGGAGTGTAAATTGCATTATGACGGCTATCAGATTTAAAATTGGGAGGGGATTCGTCATGTGGTGTTCGTACGCGTGGCCAGTAGTATCCCGGCGGAAAACTGTATTAAATTCTTTGCTTGGCGCGCCTCTATCTTAACTCTCGATATTTCTATTCAGTTCGCGATGCGGCGTGGCTACTTCGATGTGCTCTATTGGTAATTCCTACAAAAACTAATAAAGTCGATATTAGAATGTTTATTCAAAGTTAGCAACGCGCGCATGGAATATTAATTCAAAATATCGCAGCTAATATTTTGGTGATGATAGTTATTGACCACGCTTGATATCTGTACCTCAGACTTGCCTAGTTCCCCGATATTTTTGCCACTCGTCAGTTCCAGTTTCTCGGTAAATTTGTTACCTTGCCAAGCCTTGCTTTTTGTTTTTCAACTCAGGTTTTGGGCGCACTATTATCTTAAATATTTTTTTGATAAGAGTTAGGTATTGATTACTTTTCCTCTTTTGAGGTTCGTACTAAGCCTTCCGGACGGCTAGATCCGTACGTTTATTTGAGTATCTTATTCTTTTCCTTAGATTTACACTAGTAGTTTCCTTAGAGCCAACAGTATCCGGGCTGCTTACTGAAGAATCCTGATAAACTATTATTTTGCCTTGTGGGTTTATACGAAGACTTGCGGACGGCTAGACCCGTACGTTTATTTGAGTAGATTATCCTAGGATCTTAGATATACGCTAATTACGTGTCGTTATTTTAACGTTCATGCTTCCGGACGGCTAACTAAGCCCCATCTATCAATCTATAACTATCGAGTAGTTGGCAGCCACTCTCTAGTTCCCAATTAATTACTTGTCTCCCACTTCCCGAAATCACCGAAGGGTATACTTACGTACTTCCGTCCTGCCTTACTCCATGGGTTATTTCTCAGTTGTGGTATTTTGCTTCAGAACTCTAAGGGAAGACCCATTATTGTTTATGGTTACGCTCGTGCTTGCTCGAAATTTATCAGGGAAAATAGAAATAATATAAATTATTATGAGAACAAAGTACCTATATGTATCATTATTTTGCGACTCAACGTTAATTTGTACCAAGGCTACGTCAACCTACGCCCGATCAAGTAATTCGCAATTTTACTTGGACATGTGAACCAGTGCCTGGTATTCACTCGCCAAAATCCATAAACTGCGATTAATATAGTAAAATCAGTGAACAACCAATTAAATCGTAAACAGACCGAGAAATTCGCTGTTATTCGTTTAAAAGTTTTAAAAGTAATGTCACGCATTAGCTAGGAAGTCGAATTAACCAAAGAAACAAGAAATGTGCATCGGTAAGTAACGTGCTACAAGCTAAGGTATCGTAAATGTAATTAGGTGAAGGCAACTCCTTATTGAAAAATAAAAATTAAAGCAATATCCTCGATTTCTCTGCCGCAGACGTCATCCTACACGACTGAAGCTCAAGTTAAAGTAAATTAAGAAAAGAAAACGAAGCTAACACATGTTAGCTAATAAACAAAACGAGTGCTAATTACGCAAATTAGCACGAAAAGAAAGAAAACAAGGACACGGACAAGAAAGAAAAGCCCAAGCGAGGTAGGGATATAATAAGGGATTTGGTGACCCACCCGGGGTTTTTAGTGAATTTTGAAGTTTTGGGCCGGTTTGGAAATCCCCTGACAGCCTGGTAAAACTTAACAGCAACATCTGAGTGAAACGTCCAGATTGGAAACTTGTCACTAGCTATGTATTTTTATAGGTATGTAAAATATAATAAAACTAATATATACATATTTCTTTCATATTTTTATATATTCCAAAACCAAACTTTATACTTAAAAAGTATTTAAGATTCACCTTTTCTTGTCTAATATAATTTTTCCTAAGTTATATTTTTTATTCACCCACCTCTTTCACCAAAACCTAAACTAAGCCAAATTCAACTTATTCCTCAGTTTCCTACTTTTCAACCGAAATTCCAACTAACCCCTTTCCCTCAAAACTAACCTAATTGTCATTAGTACATATAATATTTGCACGGTGGAGCGTAAGCGACTGAATGATTATGTTTGTGATGATGACATACAGAGTATGTTTGGATTATATTTTTGGAGACGATGAAAACGATTACCTAGCTAATGATAGATGTGTGTCAATATAGTCGCCTGTTGGCATGTCATTTTATGGCTTGCGCCTTCGTTATATTTTTATTGTCTTTGTATTTCATTATGGTTTGGTTATTCGGTGATTTCGGGCAAAAACTATTACCTAGCTATCCTAATCAACGTGTAATTGGAGTTCATTTGTTGACGTGTCGTTTACTTTGTGGGTCAGGCTACCAAGGGTTCAAAAACCTAAAACTTCTTTTTTCTAAACCTAAATTATGGGGCTTTCAAATTTTCACATGTTATATTCCTCCCGCTTTTTTGCGTCCTGCTTCTAATTTTATTTTTATTGTTTTCGTTTAGGTTATGTCTAATTTTGCATAATCTCAATCAGTTTATGTTTTTAGCTAAACATATAGTTACCTGGGATTTTTGTTTTTTCAGTTGCTAGGGTTTTGTCGTGTCGTTTGGTGACTGATTTTGATCGATAGATACCAGCGTAAAGAATTTCATTTTGCTTGCCGGGTTTGCGACTAAGTATCGAGCTCCTGTTTGCATTTGCGTATTAAAGAATTACGTATTAGTTTAGTTGATTATTGCTGTATGGCAAAGTGATTACTTAGCTACCACTACTAAGGTAGCCAGTTGAACAGTTACGGCCGTTTTTTCTGTATATGAATACCGGGCTTTTATCGCTATTGAGTATTTTTCATATTTTCAAGGCAAGGGTAAAGGGTAACACTGGTACTAACGGTGTTTAAAGATTACAAGCTTGATTCTCTATGTTTATAAATTTTGGTTAAAGAATGATATACTTATGGCTCAGAAACTTCACAGCTAAGTATCTTAACAGTGCTTGGTCTTACTCTGGTAATATTATATTTCCCAAGTAAAACTTTAGGGTAAATATTACCAGAACTCTTGACAGCGCATTAATTTCTTAATGATTGGTAATATTTCACAAATTCGGCCCTCAATCGTCGAGTAAGCAACACCAAGGCGAGTTGATTCGAAGGTTCATAGCTTAGTAGTTCCAATTACAACTTTTTCCATCCGGTGGCGGGAATGTCTGTTCGACCAGCCATCCGGGGTCGGAGCCAGATTGAGAGAATAACTGGATAGTAGCTCGCCACTACTACACAGTTTTTATAATAGCATAGTACGTCAGCCATCCGGAGACAGCTATATTAATATAACGGCCAGCTCCGGGAGTCGGCTGTTTGAACTCACAAGAGCCGTAAAAGATCAGGTAACCTAACTCTTAATCGCTATGATCGAAGTTAATGCGCTGGTCAGCCATCCGAGGGCTGCCGATTGCATAAGATCAGTACTTTGCGTAATTTTAATGACTTGGGACAGGGTGTACACACACTCGTGTAATTGTCAGCCATCCGGAGGCAATTGCATCGACCTCAAAAGAGGATAATACAATGAGCGATACCTAACTGTTAACAATAATAGAAATAAACAAAGAATGCCCAAAAGAACTGGAGCATTGAGTGGTTTAAAGGGTCTAAAGATTAAAAGACTAAAGTTTTGCTAAAAGCACGATGTGTGAGCTAAACTGCGGTATAAAAGAACGTGCCTTATTTGTGTAATAAAGTATCTTTGTAATAAACGTTTTATTCACAGGCTTTTGTGGACAACTGGATTAAACCGGAGCGAGTAGAGCTAATCTCGCGCAGCGCATAGTCGTCTCGCGTCGTCGTAAAGCATGGTGCATCTTAAAAGGAAGCACGCCATACGAATCGTAACACCGGCGTACTACTGACCACACCTCGGACCACGTAATATTCGGTAACGATTCCCGTCTCCATTTAATATCCGGTAGCAGCATCATAGGAAAATCTCCAATTCTACTCCTACCCAAATTCAGATAACAAAATATAACATAGTGACCCCGATTTCGTGTAAAAGTGGGACAAATTGGTAATAAAATAAAAGTGGTTAGGTAGTGCGTTCGTTCTTAGGTTTAATCAGTTATTACCGTCAATTTATCGAGGGATATAATTTCATTGCTGCTCCGTTGCATGACCTGACAAAAGAACCCAGTAAATTCAATTCGGTAGCTTAACACGGGACAGAACAATGTCTAATTGCCTTTGACAATCTGAAAATGGCATTGACCACAGCGTCTGTTTTAGCGTTTCCGAACCATGTGATACCGTTTTGATTGTCATGCACGCTAGTAACGAAGGTATTGGTTTCATCTTAAAACATGGTGGTGACGGTGGGACAGAATCCGTAATTCATTACAGAGGTCGAAAGTTTCATGACGCCTAAACGAGATATAGTGCGACTGAAAAAGAGTGCTCGGCCCTAGCACGAGGCAAGGTGCAATTTAGACCATGTTTATCGGGTAGCTTGACCACGATCGTGACGGATCGCGCACCCTTAGTACAAATATTAATGGAAAATCGGTACATCAACTTGTTGACACCACGATTGTTCTGTTTTGTGCGCAGAATTCAAAAATTTGACTGCGAAGTAATGTACAAACCGAGTAAGCAACATCATAATGTTCACGCTATGTCAAGTACGTCCATATTAACGTCTACACCAAACTAAGAATCGGTTCATAACTCTGAAGTATAGCAGTACAAACCGAGTAAGCAACATCATAATGTTCACGCTATGTCAAGTACGTCCATATTAGCGTCTAAACCAAACTAAGAATCGGTTCATAACTCTGAAGTATGGCAGAAACGGTATAAAACGCATCCCAATGAAGTGTTAGCGAAGCGAGAAGCGAATCTCTTGAAGATTCTAGAAGTAGTTACGAAAAATCCTAATCCACCGACTGACGCGGATATTGAAATAAACAGCCGACAACCTGGTGGAATACAAATACAAGGCATGGCAGTGGAACGTGATCTAAATGGCTATTTTGCCTATGAACCGTCATGGGAAGTAGATGCAATACGACGGGCACAATCATTGGACCCAATTACACGAGGAATGGTTCGCTTTCTCGAAGACCAAGAATTAGAACTTGAGGTAGCTGAATACCTGCAACATTAGATTTTGTTAACAAGAAGATCGTTTCTATGTTCAGAATGGTATTTTGTATTACGTGAATCGAAAAATTAGACCAGTCCACGCAGAAGCATGTGGATTCCTTTTTGTGATACCGAAAGAAAATCATGTTGGAACAGGCTTACACGACTCGATACGCAGGACACGTGGGTTACTACCGAGCTTTAGCTAAGCTTCAGGAGAAATTCTATCGGGTCACAATGAAGAAAAACCTTGAAACGTTTTTAATGCGTGTGTTCCCTGTCCTCGATTCAAACCTGGTCCGAATCGTCGTGAACTGTTACAATCGATTCCTGCAACGGCGCCATTTCATACGGTAGACGTAGACGGCATTGATCCGTTTCCCGTCACTCGCTCTGGATACAAATATGTTGTCAACTTTATAGACAATTTCACGAAGTGGACAGAAGCATTTGCTACACCAGATCAAACTTCTATGACAATTGTCAATTTATTGTTGGATAAAGATAGTACCAGGACATGGTGTACCATGTATAATTTTGTATTATCACGAACCCGCTTTCACAACTGAATTGTTCACGTCTGAAGCAGCTAAACTAGGCGCCGAACGGTGTTTGCTACACCTTATCATCACCAATGTAATGATCTTGTCAATCTGTGGAATCAAACGTTAATGGCTATGGTCATACCACTCACAGAATTGGAACTTAAAAATTGAGACACATATATTGATTGCACCATTTTCGGCTATAGGACTACTTTTCTTGTTTCGACTGGTCAAACTCCGTTTTTCTTAATGCATGGTCGGGATCTAAATTTGCCTCGAGAAAATCCATTCTTGTCTACAACAAAAAGATAGAAGTACGCACTAACATGTACAAAAAATGCCTGAACTCTTAACATCTACTTGGAAAGAAGTTCTAATAAGTCTGTGCACTTGGCCCAAGATCCGTACAAACGCTATTTAGACCGTAGAGCGCGAATTCGTGACTTTTAGCCTGTTGATGTAGCCTTGTTGCGGAGACCTGAGAAAATTGACCCTCCTAAAATTACAAACAAGTTCCATTCAAATTTCGAGCGATTATACCTAGTGGTCAAAGTACGAGGCCCTAATCTGGAAATTCTTCGTTTGTGCGACGCTCGTCGGAAAACTAACACTCATAATATGAGTCTATATATACACTTCGGTGGAAACTGCGAGATTATCTTCAATATGAGCAGAAATTGCATGCTATTGAAATAGACAGCAACGAAATTAATTGGTTTTGCGAAGAGTCTGGTCAAAGCTATGAAGAAGACCTGCGAACCGGTGAAGATGGTGTCAATTGGGTGGAATGCGACTATTATCTCGAATGGCACCACTTCCGCTGCATTGACTTGAAAAAACCTGAAACCAGTTTGCGGTAATGTCCAACGTATTATTGCACTGGTACTGTTCCAACGTGGTATTCCACGGTTGTATACGTAACCCGGTAAATCTACATTTTATTTTCTGGTGCTTTTATTAGTTTTCTTTTTATTTCTGCTATTCGGTAAACGGTGAACAGTTAAGAGTGCTAATGGACAAATGGCATCTTCGACCGAGAAAGCAGCAATCTATGGAACGATTTTGATTCAATCCGCTCAGCCAATCGCTGCTGACAATTATTTGCATTTTAGATTACAGGCGGTCATCATCTACTGACAACGTATAATTAACTTCGTTAAGTTTTAACTGTATTTCGCGTTATTTAACGAACAATTCGACTTTGTCAATATCTACGATAGCAGATAACGGAATGGCAAATGCAACGAAAGGTACGGATAAAGAAGGTGGGTCGCCGGATGGATCCGACTGGCTTTCTGATTTAGATTCAAAAGCGGGAGATCTCTCTCGTGAGCGTCCGATTGAAGAGGCAGACCAACAACTTGCCCTGCCAGAGGAATTGCAATACTGCTTTGGCAAAACCGTAATCACCCCGTGTGGAATTTGTATGCCTGGGCCAATGGGCTAGAAATCGTTTGTCATGAGTGGATGCATCAAGCTAGCATTTAGCGTTGTTGTGTTTGATGCCAGGCCTCCGATAGGCATTACTGAGCGATTACCTAATAACCTGATTGCGTGTGACATGGAGGGAGTATGTAAATATCAGCTACAGCCAGCAACTGGAATTCCGAAATGCATGAGAAAAGTAACAGGAAACGCATGAGAAGGACCCGTTTGATGTTTGCTAGCGATAGTTATCATCTAAAGCTCCACTGTGGGTGAATCCAGAGTGGTTAGCTGATGCCGAAACTTGGCGATGTACTGCACAATCTACCCTTCAAGTAGCCATTATTGAAGGAGTCGTCGTTGTTTTCGGTTTGACGGTACTTGGTTCAGATATGCCTGCAGTTGTATACGCGTATGTCGGATCGGATGAACGGCTTAAAACCTGGTGAGCAATGGAGAACGATGCCTGATTTAACCAGCTGTTTCTGTACGCGAATTAGATGGATTTACGAGTCGCTGTAACTCGATGGTACAGTTTGCGACGATTTTTCTATCTGTTCACAAGGCGTATTCGCAAAGATCCTGCACTATAGTAACACGTCATTAGGTGGCATTTGTGTGCGTCAAGTAGGCCCTGCTGGTTGGATACTAAATTTCGAGGAATATCGACGGATTTATGCAATGTCGAATGTTATCAAGAAAACATCACTGAAGTGGTGTCTCAGTGCGCTCGTTACTGACGGCAAAAACGCCGATGAAGTGTCGAAGAACACAGCAGCTTGTATCAAATTTACGAGCAGAATGATGACGAAGCTGCTTCCGTTATCAAACTAGAAGGTAATTTGCAGCGTGATACCGACCGGCTATCGCTACGGCTGCGCAATTAAGTAGTCAACACGTCTAAAATATGCATCTGAATACGATCGATTTGGACCATACGCCTTTTATGGACCCCTGAATCCGAACTACGATACAACCGTTACTATATCCAGGAGGAATGGACGAATTGAACGAGTGGTATGAGAAGCCGAAGCGACACTGGGTTGCGCGTAGTTGACTCCGCTCACGTATACGACGATACCAAGATGTCGCTGCCGGACCTGGCGATGAAACAGAGATGGAAGAACGACGTGAGGATGTCTGATAAAGAAATACATCAGTGGGCTATTGAGCTAGCAACAGGGGGTTTACAGCCTCGCGAAATTCGCGAAAAAAAGTGGCATCAGCTTACGACTACCACTACGGTGGAGCCTGTGTTGCGAATCGGTCGCCTGTTCTAGACCGCCTAGATCGTATGGTATTCTGGGAAGAGGTTGTGCCTTTAATGGCTCGTCCGCTGCGACTACGGCCGCTGTGGTTCATTCGTCAGCAATGTGTGTCAGACGAACCTGTGTTAATGCCGGAATTAGCAACAATTACTAATAGTACAGTGAATCCTATGTAATATCATTTGGATCTGGTTAAAGTGAGTAGATTGCTCGTGATAGCCAGCGCATATGCCAGGGAATGGGTAGTTTGGCCGCACAACAAAGCCAAGCTGATGTTTTGGGGCTTACTGTAGCATCCGAACATACCATAGAAATAGCTAGTACCGAAATGAAAGAAATGCCGTTGCGAATCGTGAGCGCGAATTCGTCAACAACAACGTCACCAGTTTTGGAGACGATAAGCCAAACCACGTTAACCAGAATGCGACCTGAATCCGAAACGGTAGTTTTGTCGAATATTTCGTTTTTACCGACTTCGACCACGTCTTGGTATGGTGACCGTAGCGCAAGCTGAACCATCACCGTGTGATCTCACGCTACTGGTTCGTCCTAGTCGCGACGGGGAGGAACAAATACCCCAGAGCCACCCATGCTTCGTCAATCAGCGCATATGCGTTTATCGCGTGCTATACAGTCACCATTTCAATAGCCAGTACCTGTTGTAGATCCTGCGCGACCACGTGTTGTGGAAATGCTGATTAATAAGGTAGTTACCTTCGCCTACGAGCATGGTCAACAAGTTGCAGATCTTTCCAAACAACCGCCTGCTCCACCAATGACTAGAAGTCAAAAAATTTCTTTTGTGGCACGTGGAATTGCAGCTAAGTAATTTTCGTGGTTTGGAATTAGCGCAGGTGCGACAACTACTACACCAACCCGCACCTCTATTGCCTGTGCAATTAAATGGTATGCCATTAATGGAACAAATGCAGCTAAACACACGAATCGATACTCCGTTGTATTATTTTCGTGGGGTTGACGAAAACAACCGAATTCAACAATTGGAATCTCGACGCATGGAACTGGATAAAGCTCATCGCCAAATTACCGACCTTAAACGTAAGTTGCGGGAGAAGGAATCGCCTGAAAGGAAAATTCGTGGGACGCAAACGATAAAGAAGACTCAGCGGCAGGTAGTCGCAAGTCGCTCACCGCCCGTCATGATCACAATGACATAACAACTACCCAGTCTAGTGAAAGTGATGGCGAAGTAAGACGCCAACAACGCGGTAAACAACGCGCTTCACGGCTTGTTGAACCACAGCCACCACCGAGACAGAAACTTGTTTATTATCCTGCGCAGCAGTTGGTATCTACGGCGATCTTCGCGCCTTCTTTGGTGTCAAAATCAGCCGTTTCAACATTAACGATGGCTACTGTAACGCAACGTAAAGCGAGTCAGGTGGAAATTTTCGAGGAGGCCAACTAAAACGGTCACGCCAGCGTCCATTGATCCAGGATCAGCAGCCCTGGCTGTACCGGAACCACCAGTACAATCGGCACCGCTGGAACGACGCGATACCAGTAAAATGGCGCTACTTGGAGAACGACGTAGAGTGACCAAATTACTGCGTTACTACTTGACTGCAATCGATTGATCTGTCACTACTTTACTTTATATCAGACATTGACTGAAATGCGATGCCACCGGTCATGCCCTAGTTATTTGTCTTCAAATACATCATGAGTTTAATTTCATCCGCACAAAATCGTCAAAAACGGCGGCAATTATTAACAAAATTAACAATGAGCGATATAGACGCTGTTGAACTCTGATACTCAGGTACGCTTATACCAAATATTGCATCTCAAAGTTGAACAATTGTGGACGATTCATTCGTTAATTTTGGTCGAATACCACAACGTCAATTACAAATATTACGATGGCGCAATTGCTTGCTGGTCATTACAATTTTCGTTTTCAATAACTTTATATAACCAGTAATCCGCCTCGTCATGGTCAAGTATATTACGATTGCAATAACTACAAATACTATGTTGGCACAATTTCTGATCGGCTATCGCGACTTTTGCGTCCAATTACTATATTTATCGATTAATCGCAGCTTTGTGTAATTGATCAATCGGGACAATCCCGTAAATCGATAAATCGGGACAATAACGTATTGATTTTTGTATTTTTTATGCATAAAAATAATATCGTACATATATTTGTTGCTATATCATATTTTGTGTTATGATTTATGTAACGAGTTGCTTTATGCCGAAGAAGCTGCCAAAGAATGGAAGACGTCTTAAACTGGGCCTGTGATATATTTTTATTACTTGTGCATTGAATGTTGTCCCAGTCCCAGATGCAGAATATTCCATTTTTATTTCCCAACGAAATTATAAAATTTTTCATAAAAATTTAAATAACTTTAAAAGCCATAAACAATAAAAAAACTTGCAAAAAGTCCAAAATTATAATTTTTTATTTATTTTATTTGGTCATAATTTCTTGTCACTTAATGTTGCTCATAATAACGTATATACGAGTATTTTGCTGAATTTTTGCATAATTTTAGGGTTTTGCACATATATATTTAGTATTATTATGAATTTGATGTCATTATTTGTATTTTCAGGTATTGTAACCATGCCGGGACGTCATGGGCTTACTGGGGGGTTGTTGGGACGGTGCCTTTTCTACACCTATTCTTCACTCAATTTTTTTATTTTTATTCATAACTCAAGGGCTGGCCTCCACTCCCACCCTAGTAGTCCCCTGTCGTTCCTAGCATGGCACGTGAACGCTATATTTGCGTGAAACTACGTATATATCTTGTGGCGTAAACTTGTCACTAGCTACGTATTATTTTATAAATTTTCTTGTTTTGGCTTATTTTTATCCAGGGAGGACTTAGTTAGTAGGATGTAACCAATGGGAGGTTGTGGATGAACATTTCAGAAGCGGGAGTCTGCGATTACTTGATTGACGCGACTCCTCTGCTATTGGCCGCGGTTTTGATGTTTGATTTTGTTTTACTTTTGCTAATCAGACTTGATTTGTTTTCGCCGAATTAGGTGCGCAAAGAATGCGCGGTTGTTATATGTGTTCTTATGTTGTTACTTTGACGATTTTCACGCAAAGATGTACGCGACTAGTGAGACATTATGGTGATTCTTAACGAGTTATTGGTTTTTCAAATTCAGCTTATGGATTTGCGCTTCAAGCGATTGGCTGCTGGGGCGCACACTGGAGAAAGGCTCAAGTGGAAAGAAAATTTAGATCACATAGCGCATAGGCATAATAATACCATACATATTATATAATTCTGGTATTATTATTATACCAGAAATTTAGGTGTTCAGGGATTAAAGAATTACGCCTAAAAGTATCATATAGTGGCAGAAATAAATAATAGAAAGTAGATAGTGTAAAAATTGGCCGAGTTAGCTCAGAGTAAGGAACCTACGGGGTGAGTATAGTACAGAGGTTAAATTTATGAGAAACCCAGGCAAGTGAAGGCCGTGGCATTAGGACGACCGATCTTAAGTTCGACTCCTTCTTCAAAACCACCCATTGGTATTCTTCTCAGGTGCCGGGGATTGAGAGGAACTAAGTTTCAACTAGGGTCTGTATCTGGTCACAACCTAGTTAATAATACAACCCTCGTTCATTCTTCTCAGGTGTACGTTACATAAGATAGGGTCAACAAATGCTTAAATCTATGGACCTAGCTTCAAGTAATTATACAGAATTACGGGGTATTCTTCTCAGTATACCTTGTATTAATCCCATTAGAGAACTAATAAATTAATAAATAACCTAAACCATAAGGGGTAATAGATCAAACAAAAGAATTACGAGTGAGGAAACCATTAAGGCTGAAACAAAAACAAGTCGAATTTGTAGTGGCCAGGAACTAATATTGTCTGAAAAGAATTGCGTTATTCATTGCGTGTGTCTTATCAATGATTGTTCTACTAAGAATAAATATTTTTCCTGCTGACTTTGGATCCGAAATTTCTGGCAAAAGAGTGCTTTGGCATAATCATACTGCCTCGCAAAATGTCAGTCTCTAGCAAAAGAGCGCGTGCTATACTGAATTGTCCAACCAGCATATTACTGGCCACAAGTCGTTCCGCACAATCTTTCGTGACGAATCTCCTCCCCATTTAAATATTGATAGCCGCCACAAAAATCCTGCATCCATCTCTACCCACAGCGTTAAAGTTAAATGATAGTTAAAAAGAAAAAGTGAATTTTAAGAAATTTTTAAGTAAAAATGGTAAGTTTTGAAATAGTGAAGTCTATAAGAGAAATTTAGGATGGATATGAATTTGAAGATATGTTATATAGATACTAGTAAATACATAGCTAGTGACGCAGTACAAAGCCATGTTCCGTAGTTTAACACAACTTTTTGGGTTGCCCCAGGTTTTTCAGGGTATCTCTTTGCCTAAACCTTTCCAGCCCTCGAAAACTATTCCTAACCCACTGGGACACCGAATTATCTAATTTGTCAAATTTTTATTTATTGACCGATTCCTACCCTTTTATCGTTTTATTTCTTGTTATCCGTCTTACAAACTCCTGATTTACATATTTTCTATTCGTTCGGGGTAGTAGCTAACATATGTTTAATGTGGTGTTAAATTTTTATTTTCGCTACATTGTGACTTACTTACGATCAAGTGCGCGAAACATGACACTAAATTTGTTTTCTCCGGCTGAAGCGGACTTAGCTAATAGCTGACGCGAGAGTTGGGACTGTTACGACATGAACATCATATAGCGGCCATGTTGTTTTTTATTTCCCCATTTCAATACCAATATCATGTCAGAAAAATCCCAGTCTAACCCTACCCCAACCAAAAAACATAACATGCTGACCACAATATCGTGTAAAAGCGGCAAACAGTAATAAAATAAAAAAGGTCAGATTTTCGAAAACCAAAAATCAACCCCAAATCCTAAACAAGGCAGAAGCCAAAATAGAAATTATTTATATCGTTGCAAGAATTCACGAACCCCATAATCAGAATTTTCGTTGCAAGCCCCACTTAAATTTTAAATTATAAAATGCCACTTCAGAGAACACCACCCGGCACAACAGCGCATAACGAATCAGCGACAAGAGAAAAGAATTTAGAGAATGAAACGCCGCAGAAAACGACAACAAATTTGAGCGCAAGGAAAGAACTCCAAGTTACAATCCGAGAATTCGACGCGTGTACACCCGTGCCGAAAAGACAAGAAGAACAAGAAGACAGAAATAAAAGAAGATGCAAGAAACATAAACCGAAACATTCCAAGAAGAAGCAAGCACAAACGCTATTCAGCTATTCGCCACGGCACAAGACATGGACACGGAAATCCAAGAAGTGATACAAAGATCGTGTCAACAACAAGAGAACCCACTGCGGTTCAAAAAGAAACACTCAGAATTGACGGAAGAAATCAAGCAATGGTGCCCAAGTTGGGATCACGATGAATCAGAAATCCCACTCGCGCAACCGAAAAGAAACTCACAAAATATAGAGGAAGAAGAAATTGCAGTTCAGTCCTCAATAGAAAGAACAGAGGAAGAATGGAATATAGAAGCCGACAAAGTTTAACAAAATCAGGTTCGAATATAGAATCAGTAACAACAACGTGAACGACCAAAAATTGTAATATCGGAAAGGAGTACTACGGTCCCTTCAGTCTGGGTCAAGCGTATGCGCCGCCCAGCAACGATAAAGCATCGGAGCAAGTGCAAGGGGCAATAACGACAATCCGTGTTCAAGAAACGCACGGTATCAAGCGAAGTACGGTCAAAATTCAAAAAGTACATCCGCAACAACAACGATCGAATTCGAACAATAACGATGAGCAACAAGAAATGAGAAACGATGCAAGTCAAGAACGAGTCGGTGCAGACCTAGAACGAATTGGTGCACGTACGAAAAGAACAACAAACGCATCAAATCAAAGAAACAACGCGGCGGAACAAAACAAGACAACAAATTTCGGTGTAATTCAAATGGGGACCGTATAGAATTAAACACAAACCTCGTACGTGACAACGAATTGCGGTGCATTTCAAGTGGGGACCACATGGAATCAAGGGATAGCAAACGGGGCATACGGATATTATAGTGCAACATCAACGGCCCGTAATATAATCAAATGCCACTCGCTGGGACCAATTCGGTGATGAATCGCGGAATATCGTTAGCAACGGCAACACGGCACCTTAGGTATCAGGAATCTTCGCTTGTAACGCATCTATTTTAAAATTCGCTCACTAAAATTATGGAAACAAAACATCCAATCCCAGAAATATAGATATACTTAATTTTGCCAGTTTGGCAGACTGAAACGATGAACATAGAAGCGAATAAGACTGCTGAACAAATGAAAGGTGTGATTTTGTATTCTAGCACAAGTCATAAAAATTCTCTGAAATGGGAATGGTGACAGGAGTATTTTGTTGTTAAGCTTCCAAAATTGTACATAAATTTTGACAATTGGCTTGAGACTGAAAATTACCTGTTTTGCGTCGTTCACGTTTATTTGTGGCACTGTGGCCACTATGATTGCACTCAAATGGATTATAGCGCAATGGTAATTGTCGAATACGCCGTCGGTGCAATGGTAAGCTCGGTTGCTGCACTAAGAGCATTTACAGCATCGATAGCACGTGATTATGCAGTTGTATTGTACAATGCATTGACGACGTGCATTTGAAACGAGATTTACATTTAAAGGCGCAAAAGAAAGATCACCTTACATATTCTAGGGTCATAGTTTTGATCATTCTTCGTGCAATGATAATTACTATTTTAAACTGTAGAGCAATAATGTTTACTAAAGCATTGTATCCTTGCAACAGCATTCGCCAAACCACTTTCCAGTGCAACTGTGATCGCGTTTACGCTGGCTGTACCAATGGCATAAGCGTAAGCCTGAAATGTACACCTTGCTATTGTTTACGCCATTGCATCCGTGCGAGCAATGGTCGTTGTATTTACACACGTTCGTGAAGGTGGCGGGTGATTGCACATAGTCATCATTTTTAAGAATCAATCAAAAAGCCAAGCACTCTTGCGTTTGCAAAGAATCTTTAAAATTTGCCGCTTTGACCCTGAAAAAGGTGTCACAGATTAAAGCAACTAAAGGGAACATCTTCATGACTTTTGCTAACAAAAAAAATTTGTTGAAATTCATGCACCCGAAGATGAGTTATAAGTGACAGCGTTAGACAAGCAAAAAATTTTAACGATTTTCCCCTAGCGCCCACACTGAAAGCTTCTCTCGCCAGGTTTCAAGTAGTATTTATCCCATTTTGTGACAGTATTAACCCCACGTTCTGGTCAGCAAATTGATTACACTTTAATACGCGTTTCACAGAATAACGCGCGCAGAATGGGGCAAAATTTGGCTCTGTGCGCTGAAGTTCGTGTGACTACAACGGGCATCTCATCTGTAACGATTTGTCCGTTCCAGTCTATTGGCGAACGCGCTTCAATGGTTAGGCATGCGTAAGCCTAAGATGAAAATTTAAGTTCCTACATTATCTGTTTCTTTTACATAAGTATAATGATGTATTTTTGTTGTTTGTTTACATTTACTACAATGTTTATGTATGTGTACATCGTGTTTCACATGTGTTTTGTGTGTGCATTGGGCCAAGTGTGCTGACAACTGTAAAATTTTTATTGTTTTCGATTTTTAGTTCTCACCACAATGAGCTAGTCTCACACTTGTATAGAAATTTCGCTAAAATCGGCCAGGGGATGACTTGGCTCATGCCCGGATTTTGATACCAAATGTCCGATTGAACCACCCTTTAAGGAGTTACGAACGTCATCCCCCCGGTCATTTCTGGCCATAAGATTTTCATTGTTTCTTGGAAATTTTAACTTTAGGACAATTTAAAACACTATAAAAAATTTAAAATTTCGGTGCCAGGCCTGTCGTCTAGGTACCTATCGGATTTGAGTGTAAGCCCTGGATGCCTTAACCATTGCACTTACATTAGCGGGAATGTAAGTGTATTTCTGCTGGATTTTCCAAAATGTGTTGTGAGTTAGGAATTCGGGGAATTTCATAAAAACAGATTCTGTATCGAGAAAATTTAAGTGTAAGTTAGCGAAATTTTGGATTCTTAGAATTTCTAGCTTTTAATAGTAGGAATCTGGATTTAGAGGAATTCCCAAGTTTTGGGTCCCAGATCAACAGTTTATTTAAAGATTTGAACCGTGAGCTTAGGGCCTCAGTTCATACAATCGGTGGAACAAAGTGGTTGTGTGTAATCATAATTGCCAATAGGTGTCATTGATCCTGTTTTGAATACGTAAGTGTATGTTTGTATGTATTATTATTATAAGAGTGATACGGTAATAAATAATTGGGTATATAGTTAATTCAAAAGTTATCGACCTTTTTCAGACTGTATTTTACCAATATGTACGCAGTTTGCTAATACAACTGAGAGCTCACGCGGGCCACATTTTGGTGCCGCAAGCCTGGAACGAAAAAAGCTCGTTGATGTAGAAAATTTCTGAATTAAGATCTAAATAGTCAAAATTCTGAGGCCTTTATTGAAAACGCTTATCGATGATGAGTCAAACACGGAATTAAGCAGGATAACTCCCGTCGTTGTGCAAGAGCGAACAGATGGGGCGTCGAGATGATCTCAGTCGGAGAATCGTATTATGGAAAGCTGCTATGTGTATAGAGCAATTGAGATTAAAAACATACCATTGTATGCTGGAAATTTTGGTGATGACTTCGAAGAGTGGCTAGGCACATTTGAGAGAATTGCATTGGCGATTGAATGGAGAAACGGAAAAATGGCTCGATTGCTACCTGCATATTTGCGGGATGAAGCTGCACGGAAATGGGAGGCTTTTCCACCCGAGATACAGAAAAATTATGAATTAGTAAGAGTGGCGCTTAAACAATTCTTAATTTCTAAGGAGACAGCTAACCAATATAGTATACAATTACGAACGCGCTGTCAAGTACCTAAAGAACCGGTGGAAATTATGAGATAGATATAGAACGACTGGTGAGAAAGGCTTATCCAACTATAGACGCGGATAGTAAAGGTCGTATAGCCATGAACAATGTCCTGAATGGGCTTAAGAATTCGATTAAGACGTTCGTAATGACTTCTGTCCCTACTTCTATGCAGGCGGCTATCTCTAGGGCATGCGAGCAGGAATGCTATGAGAGAATGGATGAACCCTCCAATTTAAGTAACCCAAAACTCAAAGCTATGTTTATTAACACAAAGAACATTGAAAATTCAAAAAGTTTGGAATCGAAGATGGATGATATTATAAAATCAAATAGGGAGCTACTACAAGCTGTTGTTAATATTAAGAAGAACCCGAATAGTGATTGTACACCACTAATTTCTACAACACTAGGGGCGCATGACCAATGATGGCCGAGAAATTTGTGATTTTTGTAGGCGACCGGACATATCAAATTTAGCTGCCCTCAAAATGACATAATTTCTCGCAAGGTATTTCGCGAAATAGACCTAATCAAAATGCAAATCACTGGCCACCAAATAGACCTCCAAAGCCGTTTTGGCAATCCCAAGATTTACAAGGTACAAACGACCAGACATTAACCACGAGTGAATGGAGAATGCCCACAAGTCAACCAAATTAATGCCAAGGAGCGGCTGCAAATCAATTTCATTTAGACGATTTGGAACAGATGCAGAATCAGCGTTACCGCTCAGATCAAGTGGATGATTCGAAAGCGGAACTTTCTCGATTGAGAGAACAAAATGTAAGGTTGGCGAATAGATTCATGCCTAGGTCGACATCCTTACACTCAACTATAATGTGTCATTTCCAAGGGCTTAATACAATTAGTTTTGAAGATAAAACTGTCATTACTATGGCGTGTTTCAAAAATAGTGTTAATCCCCCAGAGTTAATTGAGAAGCAAAACGACCATGGTTACACCCCTAGTTCTGACCCATGTCAGAAAATCGATAAACCTAGCTACGATTTTTTGGATTCTCATAAGAGCATAGGAAATCAGATGTCGTTTAGTAAAGAAAGTTACTTGTTACAAATATATTCCTTGTGTGATGATAAGCATATGATTATCCGACAATTTTATCTGATGGACTCTCCAATATTACGTTTTTATTGTAGAAATATGTCACGCAATGTTTCCGCAGCCAACCCTGCTGGGCAAAGTACTGGCGTTACTGGTATGGAGACGTCGACGGAATGGTGGACCCCTCGTAGGGCTTATCCGGAACGAAGGGTTATATATCCGATAGCAAAACATCGGGGTGTCGTCGAGGGAGCGGAAGATGCAAAGTGTATATGGGTATCTTGCGTAAGGGATAGATGCAATATGGATGTCATAAACGCGTGCTTGCCTCAAGTGGATGAGCTTATTATCTTGGACGAAGGGGAAATTTGGGTAAAGAAACGGGTTATTGTTGTAATTGCAGGTCAGGCACTTCGTGGTGAGGTAGTATCCATTCCGGCATGTCGCCAGTATAATATATGGTTAGTGGATGTCGGTAGAGGAAATCTTTGGGATATCGACGAGGTATTCGAAATGCCTAGGCACCTAGTCCTCGTGAATACGCCACCTCAATGTTTCCCGGTGGAATTAAGCAATGTCTTAACACCTCACGGATGTACAAAGTACGTCCGTATTCACATAATTTACTTCAGCGGTTAGTGAATCAGGAGGTACTTCTAAAGTTCGCGGAGCGTGGTGTAGACGACCGTTACATCGTAGATATTACCATCGGGTTGCGACACGGCGTAAGTGAAATGTTAGTCGTTCATGGTCAAGGACAATCCGATAATTTTGAACATGCCCGGGCGGGTCCAGTCAAGTTGTCAGAACTGTTATCTGCTGATGACATTGAAGTATTGAATCAAAACCACCGTGAGATGACGGACTACCATTGCCTGTCATGCTATTCGACAGGTATTGTGATTTTGGTTGATGTCTGGTTGGAGGAGCAGATCGGAATACCTCAAGCGGGTTTCTGCTTGGATTGTGGTCACGAATGGTACCACATGCCAGCAGCAAAAACTCGGACCCCGGTATTGCACGGTTCGTCGTTGGTGGCAAAAGATCAGGATTTTAGGAAGCCAACGCGAGCCCAAATGAGGGGAATTGACAGGACGCTTCCTGAGCCACTTGTCAAAGTAAGACCTGAAGTAATAACAGACTGCGGTAGTAGTAGCAGTGGTAATGTAAATAATCCTTTGAGAGAGATCTGCGGGGATGAATGTCAAAATGTGTCTAATGTATATGTATGGAAACCGTACTTAACTATTTCAGGCATGGACTTTCTAAAGGAAAACAACGTTTCTAGAAAATCAACCGAAGTCTTGGCATTTTGGTGGAGGAGACATGCTGTCTAATCATTATATAGTATAATTGGATATCGACGGTAAGCTATTTAACTGTACAGAACAATACTATTTAATGTTCCAGTGTTGTTTTGCTGAAGATTATGTGACAGCTGCGGCAGCATGGGCTGAGTCAGACCCTAAGAAACAGAAAAAGATTATAAAGAAATCTGCGGCTGTTCTTGCGAATAGGATCGCATGGATGACGTCAGGCAAGGCATTCAATGTGATGTATCAAGCTAATATAATTAAATTTCGTAGTTCCTATGAGTTAAAGAGACATTTAGTAGATACTGGTCATAAACACTTAGCAGACGCTACCCGCGATATAATATGTGGTTGTGGATTGGACGTTACGGACGAGAACGCTTGGAATATTAAGAAACATATTGGTGAAAATTGGTTGGGGAAAATTCTAATGAGTATAAGATCAAGGCTACGTACTATAAAATACAACGACCACGAGAAGTCCCCAGCGACCATCACTATAGGTGATTCCTGGTACGGGAACTTTTGCGTCTATACTGGAAATAGAGACCTCGAAAATCAACATTTGAATAAAATCCCCGTTGTCTGGGGAAGATCGGAGGCAGGATCCCGGTGGAAATTTTATGCGATACTGGATGTAATATAAATTTGTTGAGGTTACAGACAGCAGCTCGACTAGAAGCGTTCGATTCAAAGCGGATTCCTGGCGTTGGTAACCAAGTGGCGAAGACAGTGAGTGGCCAAGACCTGGAGCTTCTTGACGTGTTAGAGACCCGTATATAAATTGAGTCTAAAAAGTATGTGCAATCTGTATTTCTAAGTAAACTTATCCCATATGACATTATTTTGGAAATAGACTTCATGATCAAAAATAATTGTGTTCTAGATGTCGCAAAGGGTGAATGCATATGGGAAGACCAAATTATAAAAATATGGGAATCAAAAACAAATAGCGGAAATAGTGTAGCAAATGTAACAGGTGAACTTCAGCCACATTCTTTCGGGACTCATCTCACCTTCACCTCCAATACTAACTCAACCTACGAAACCGAACTTAATATCCCATATTTGTCTTTAGAAGATTCAGATGTTACTGAAAGACAAAAGAGGATAATGACCCGATTTTTGAACTCCAGAAGTAACGTATTTTCTTTCTCCGACTATGACTTTGGGCGTCTGAAGTTCGTTTTAAACACTCTATAAATTATGGAAATAGTCCACCTATATATCAGCGACCATACCGAATGCCGCACGCAGCTAAGGAGGGCGTCAAGAAACAAATGGAAATATGGAAAAGCATGGTATAATCAGGGCCTCAGGGTCGCCATGGGCTTGTCCACTCGTTATCTCGCGTAAGAAAGATGGTAGTAATCGGATCTGCGTCGACTTCAAGAAGCTTAACTCTGTCACAAAATCGGACGTGTTCCCAATTCCAAGGATCGAGGACTGCTTAGATAGATTAAATGGCGCTAAATATTTTTACAGTTTGGACTTGACGAATGGATATTGGCAGATGGAGCTAGAAGAATACGACAAAAAAGCAGCATTTACAGCGGACTGTTCGACTTTAATGTGATGCCTTTTGGATTGAAATGTGCTCCTAGCTCCTTTATGAGGGCCATTAAGTTTCTTTTACCGGGATTAGAGGATAAGGCATTGTCGTAATATCTTAATATCTTAATAAATTCGGCTTCTTTTGGACAGCACATGCAAGATTTGTCTGACGTACTTGAAAGGCTCCGCGAAGGTAACATGAAACTGAAGCCGAAAAAGTGCAGTTTCGGCCGAACTAAAGTAAAGTTCTTGGGACATGTTATCTCGGGAAGGAAAATCGAACCTGATCCTGATAAAATAATGGCAGTGAGACAATATCCAATGCCGAAGACCGTGAAACCAGTAAGAGGATTTTTAGGATTGGCTTCATATTATAGAAAGTTTATTAAAGATTTTAAATTAAAGATTTAAATTGAGCGTCAGCGCTTTATATTTTGTTAAAAAAGGGTATAGTATTTACATAGACTCCAGAGTGCCAAACCGCATTCGACGATTTAAAAGACCATCGCATAAAAAGCCTAATTTTGAGAGGACCTGATTTCGAAAAACCTTTGGTTTTGTTGACTGATGCCTGTAATGAGGGCCTTGGTGCAGTGCTGTCCCAAGAGTATGATGGGCTGGAACATGTGATTGCGTACGCATCTCGAACACTAGCACCCGCCGAGAAGAATTACGTTATAACGGAGAAAGAGGGTTTAGCAGTAGTCTGGACAGTCAAGTATTTTCGACATTAATTGCTTGGCAGAACGATTAAAATAATAACTGATCATTCAGCTTTAAAATGGCTAATCAATTTCTCTGACGAAAATAGAAGACTCTTAAGATGGTCGTTGTTGTTGTCCGAATTTGATTTTGAGGTGCAACGTAGACCCGAAAAATTTCATGCTAATAGCGACGCTCTCTCTAGAACCCCAGTGATGCCTTATTCTGAAATTGATCAGGAAGATGAAAATGACGAAAAGTTGGCTTTCCCTCGAGTCAGCAATAATATCAGTGGTGTTGTGGTTACTAATAATTTAGATTCAAGAAGAGACATTACCCAAAATACACCAAATGGTGATAATCAGTGGGCATCCACAATGAATTTGCGTAACCTACAGAAGGCCGACACTCAATTACGACCGATTAGTGTTTATTTAGAAACGGATAACGAAGTTTTTAAATACTATGACAGGTGCGTGATAATTAAACAGGTATTAAACCATGTTTGGGAAGAGAAAAGACCTAATTGTATGTCCAGAGTTTGTTATCAATTGGTGGTTTCAAAAATTTTACGCTTTGAAGTAATGGGAGATTTTCACAACGATTTACTATGGGTGGTCACTTGGGATTTGGCCGAACTTTTGCTAAAATTCGGGAGCGGTTTTATTGGGATTCTATGTATAAAGACATTAAAAACTGGTGTTGTTCTTGTGTGCTTTGCGCCACAAAAAAGGGTTTAGCCAATAAAGCATATAAGGTCCCCCTACATTCAATACCCGTTTCAACAAAACCTTTTGACATTTTGGCCGTAGATTGTGTGGGACCCTTAAAACAAACAGAACTAGGCAACAAACACATCGTTGTATGTACTGAGTATTTAACCAAATGGGCTGATGCGTTCGCGGTTCCAGATATAACAAGTGAAACTATAGCTAAAATTATAGTTGAGGAAATTATGTGTCGCACGGAGCTCCGACAAAACTTTTATCTGATAGTGGGTCGAATTTTATGAGTGCTTTGATTAAATGGATATGCCATTTTACCGACACTACAGAATACTTCGCCATATAGGTCTTCAACTGATGGCCAGTGTGAACGGTTAAACAAAACTTTGGTAGCTATGATTACCCATTATGTCAATACCGCGCACACGGACTGGGATAAATATTTAAATTTCGTTTGATTCGCTTACCGAACTGCCGTGCATGAATTCACTAAAGAGACCCTGTTTTTCTAACTGTATGGTCGTGAGCCCCGTTTTAGTGTCTAAATTGGATTAGGCTCCTATAATATAATGCAGATTGATACGGTTGAGTGTTATCGAGAAACTTTAATAACCTGATTTGAGATAGCGCGGAAAATGGCTGTTGAAAACATTGGCCGAGCTCAGCTAAAAGAACAACAAAATTACAATAAAACTGCAACAGATCATAATCTTCAGGTGGGTCAACGAGTTTGGTATTATTATCCCGCAGTCAAAAAGGGAAAAACGCCCGAATTGTGACACCTATGGCATGGGCTCTACCGTATCATTGAATTTACAAGCGATGTAAATGTTCTTAAGGCCCTGTAAGGGGACCAAACCCTATAAAATCGTTCACATCGATTATTGCAAACCGTGTTTCGGGGATGGTAAGCCTAAACCATACGGTAGGCGATGGAAATAGCACAGACTTTGTTACTTCTTTGGTATCTTTTTAGGGAAAACAAGCTGGATGAAACTAAGGAGAATGAAGTATTTGCTGGCACTTATGAAAGTATTACACAGCCACAAGTAATAGAGGACCTGCAAGTCGCAAAGTCAATTACTGCATTGGAACCCATCTTTGAACTAGATGAAGGAGCCATCGATAATGGAGATGATGGAAACTTCCGAGGTGCTGGTACGGAATGGCAAGGCCGCCTGCAGAAAAAGTAGAGATAAATTTATTTAAAGAAAAGTATATGTATGTGGTAAGTATTTAACCTGTTATTATATTTTCATTTTATGTTATTATATTACTCATGCCCATGGCAACACTACTCCGCAAAAATCGATTATCTAAATTAATAAACATTTTTCTGTCATTTTTAAGCGTGAGGAGACTTTAGATAACGCTCAGGATTTGTTGAACACCATAATGTTATTCCTTTGCGAATTAGTGTTGCGTATCCAAAGCTATCCCCTTCGTGTTTTAACGCGGGCCAACAAATCATTTCAGACCCAATTGGTTTCTTGTTAGTGCAATTTTGTAACATGTCAGCAGACATGAACAAGGCCTTTATCTCAACTTATAAGAGAGCGAAGGGTAAATTATAGACCTTAGCAAACCATGTAAGCTTTTTACAAAATCGAGCTTTAACCGTAGAAATAAAAGTGTATATTAAGCGGCCTTTCATGCCTTATTAAATCAATATTTGGTGGGTGTAATTTAGGAGCGGGAGCCGAAGCTAATAAAGTCAGAAGAGCCCTGCATTCATTAAATGATGGAGTAAGTGGTGTGTTTTCGGAAGTTGTAAGAGTAAATGACCGTTTAATTTCGCTGCCTAAAGTAGTCACAGCAGGGTTTCAAAATGAGGATAAACGGATTAATGTAATTTCGGGTAATGGTAAAACTAGGGGAGGTGCAGGGACATTTCCAAAACTCCATTAGTACGTTGGATCTGGCTGTGAGCCAAATGGTGCAGTTGGGTTACGTGGAGTTAAGTTTTAACGCTGATCTAATATGTTAAATGTCTAGTTTATTTCTACGAAGTGAACAAATTGAAGGCATGTATAATATAGTCAACACCATTGGTGAATTCGAAAAAGGATATATCTCGCCGGATGTTATCCCTCCTATTAGCTTAAAAGAGTCCCTTCAATCTCTGAGCAATAAAATTTCTAAAACTGGAATTCGTTTTATATATGACGCCAGCGAAGTGACTAAATATTACATGATGCCTGTTGCGAAGGCAGTATATTCTAACAGTGATATTTTAATCGTGGCTTTGAAAATTCCAATTTCTATGGAGGATATGGAATATAATCTTTGGTTGCTCACTTAGGGCCAATTGGATATAGGGAATGGTACATATCTGCAAGTAACCGCAAGGTACGAATTGCTAAGTGTTAATAGTGCGGGGTCTCAGTTTGTTTTACTAAAAAGGGACAGATCACAATCTGATCGAATCGAAATTTTTACGATGTCCGACTGTGTTTCCAATTGTACCACAGGCAAGTAAGGTCTATGAAGTTGAGTTATTTCAGGAAAATCTATGAGCTTCGAGGGCATGTGATATTATTATCACGAAAAATAGAAATCCAATACAGGTTTTTGACTTGACGAAAGGTTTTTGGCTTTTGTGAGCTGTACCTGTAGATTGTTGATTATATTATGAAGAAAAAGTCCCGACGAAAATTGAAACATGTTCACAGTATATTATTTCTTTGCTATTTGGGTGTGGAATGACCTTGAGTGGGATAACCCTTCCAATTCGTAGATACGCCTGTGAATTTTTGGCTCCTACCATAGAAAACTATTCACAAATCTATATTTTTGAAAAGTTTGATTCAAAATTTTCTTCGTTAAAAACTGGGTCAAAATTCAATTCAAGTATGCCGAAAAGTAAGTTATTTTAAAGAAAATTTAAGGGCAGACACAAAGAGTGTCGTAAATTGAACAAAGTTTCGTGGAAGTATTATTGAAGAAAACCGAACTTTTGTGTCTGAGGATCTAACCTTGCAAAATCATGTCGACAAAAAATCAATCAAATTGAAAATCAAAAATCAACTAGTTGGGTATATGTATTCATCTTGGCTGTAGGAGAGGGAGATTCTTGTTATTGTTTTTGCAGTTTTTCGGGTCTGCATCTAATGGACCCACAATTGTTATGGATCAAACTGGCAATGAAGCCCACAAACCAAATAATGCAAATATGAGACTTGGTAAATTGGCTATGCCAAGTCAGGCAAATAGTGAAGAGGTAGAAATAGACGTTCTTAATATAGATATTGTTGGGAACCTAAAAGAGGTAAGTGACCACTTTGAATCTATGAAAAGGCTAAAGAAACGAAGTTCTGATGGGCATGTAAATAATCTGTATGTAGTATGAATGCGCAGATCTCTGTGGATTTAATACGGTTGTACTATCGCATATTAATAGTTGTTCCGAAAACAATGAACTATCTTAAACAGTCCTATAATCTTTATGATACTTATTGGGTACACACATAACCGTGGGCGTTTAAGAGGTTTAATTTTTTTATTTATTGTTTTGGGCTATATATAAAATGTTCTTAGAGTAAGTTAGGCAATTTGGGAAGATCCGTAAGTTGTATAAATTGACTTTCGAACATAGGCCCACGAAATTCATGGGTGGTTTCATTACTGAATCAAACTTGGTGGTACTAAAGGAGAGATGACATAATAATGCAACGCGTACTATTGGAATCACTTTAAATAATATACCAAGAGTTGGTCGTATCAGGGCGGCCCGAGACCGTGTAAATAATAACAAAGAAACAAAAACATATCTCCTTTGTGGGGTGGGGTATGATTACCGATTTTATAATCGAAATATAACAATTACCCAAGGAACATGTAGTTGATTTCATGAAATTCGGATATAATAATTTGTTATATATATCAGGGATATTTCGATAATCTGGGCGTAGTTTATAGGGTTTTTATTAAATGTTTGAGATATTGTCGTAATTTTGTATTAATATATGTAAATTAACGTATGAATTTAGAGTAATCTCGTCTTAGGACTTTACGAAATGTATCCTACTTTATGGATTGAGGTAAAATTAATTCGAGTTTTATAGCAACACAGGCTCAGGTAAACTATTAGGGTATTCAGTGGATAGAGTTCCCAAAAAGGACAAACGTAAATGAATAGGTTTATATTATAGTGATGTCATATGTTGAATAAAAAAATAAACTGGCGCATTAATTAGAGGATTCCAAAAAGTCGCATTAAATTGACGCATTTCCTTTACTAATTTCAGGATCAGCCCGTAAAATTTTCAAAGAGAATCGACATCGCCCGCTGCATAAAATTGGCTTTCGGAATCCGATTGGGGCGAGCCGGTGCAGTTTATAAAGAGCACGGTGAGTATGACTTTAGATGAACACATTTTAATTTTTTTATCTGTAAGAAGATATATTTTTGAAAATTACTTGCCTTAGCTCAGTCAAAATGTATAGTTCACTCAGTCACTTAAAATGTATATGTGTGATAAAAGTTATTTGTTCGAGTTTTCCAAATGGAACTGTTGAACAGGATGATCGAAATTTTAGTTTTTAAGATTTTGTTGGACGTAAGAGACATGGATTAGCCATTAAAATTTCACAAAATACGAAAGTTTAAATAGGGATATTTTTAAAATAGGACCACATGTATAAAAATTGAGCTATTTCTGATCTTAATTTGCTTACAACCCATAAAATTTGAAGACCCCGTATCATGTTTTGCTGCTTATTATTTATATGATGTAAGGCCATGACTATTATAGGATGAATGCGGAAACATGACATTGAACGGTAAGATTAGGCAAAATGTGTATACCTAGTAAACAACGGGGCTATAAATTTTAGAAAAACAAACTTTTAAAACAGATATTTAAAAAATTTTATTTATAATTTAGTAGCTAAACCTGCTAGTCCTAGGCGGTTGACTACGCTCATTTTTTTTCTCAAAAATCTACTACTAGCTGGGAACCTGAGAACAGCGCTTTCAACATTTACTAACGGCGTTCTCTAGACACTTTAAAACAAGTGTCTCCTGTCGCCCGCACTGTGCAAGGCACTGGGGAACCCCTACACCGTAGTTCCAGTCTGAGTGAGCTTCTCTTTGTTTGCTCAGTGAGACCGACCCAGCACTAACCAGTAGAGGCAGTACGACTGGGGTTGGGAACAAGCACGATTGGCCGGGTGGTCATAGGGGAGACCTTATATTGTTTCCGTGCTTTTGTTGGACCCTCAGTAAAAAATCTTAAACCTTAGACTTGATGTTCTGCTAGCGTGTTCTTTAGATTTGCGTTCTTTAATACATAAATACCGTTTGTCTTCGGCTAGGCTCCGGTTTAATGGCCCTCTAGCCACGTGTATGCAGTGCATCTTGTGCTCAATGGGGTAAAAATGGGTTTTAAAACACCCAAGGATTCTCTCAAACCCTGTACCTATTTCCGTGGAATCTGAGCATGTTGTACTTTATAACAATTGGTTTGCGAACTGGGCTCCGGTTCAATGGCCATCCAGTTCCACTTTGGGTTTATATGTTCCCTAAGGGTAGTATCCCGTGTAAGGTGGGTAATAAAAATAGTATTTTCTCAAGTGAACCTTAAAATATGTAATTTTACAAATCACATTTGTGTGTGCAGTTTTCGTGTCACGTGCAGTTGCACTATTATGTGAAATTTGCTAGCTCATTTAAAAAACTCAGCTCAGTAACCCCAACGATATTTTTCTACATACCACTACCATAAAAAACCCAAACGACCTATGTCTAATCGCATTCCCCTGACTACCCTAGATAGATGAATATCAGACTTGGTAGCGACTTTGACTAAAATAGAGAAAACTTGACATTTGTTCCCTTTTTGTCATAAAAGATAAAATTGAAAATTAATTTAGAAACTAGTAAGGCATTTTAAGTTAATGTAAAACTTTCAGAGAAACAAGAAACAAATCTAGTGCAAACATATAATTAAACCCTTCTTATTTTCGATTCTTTTGGATGTATTAATATTTCAATACTTTCCGAACAAGGAAAACTGTAGTAATAGACAAAACGTCAACCGGAATGACGTTAAACGTTTTATACCAACATGCAAATTATAAGGTAACGAGGTTACAAACCTTGTTCATGTTTCTTGAAGGATAGTGAGAATGTTTTTTACCTTTTTCATTTTGCACTGTCTAACACAATTAAAACAAAAGAAACTTTAACCTATTTAAATTTCTATTTGTCCATTTTACGTATAATGCAACGTATTCAAGTCTTGAGTTTATAGCAAAACAATATATCACATGCAACGTAGATGAAATATGCATCTCTCGCTGTCAATATATATTACAGAAATCAGTCATTGAGCTAACATAGGCGAGCTACAACATCAGGGAATAAATATTCCAAACCACAAAATCATTACAATAATAATAAGAAGTTGAATTTATAATAAATATAAAAGAAGTCTCTTTGTGTATTTTATTTTTTTGCACACGAAGAAATCAACTTGTGAAAAAAAATTTGTGCTTGCGGACAAAACTTTCGAAGTGCTATATAAGTGTTCTATATATATCGTTCAGAAATGTGGTAATGCTGTTATATATTTCCCATTTCTCTTATTACAGGCAAAATGGACGTAAAAGAAAGAAGCAAAATAGATAACAAACAAAAATAATAAATAGTAATTGATGATTTTTCTTTCTTTCAACATGTATATATGGCAAATTAGTTTTGGCTGATTAAATAAAACAATTTTTTTAATTTATGCCAAAACCATCTGAAATTTAATGAAATGGCCGCAATAGAACCAGAGTAATACCCTCCATTGAAAATCATGTAAAAGAGACGTGGGATGTATGTTAGTCTGTATTTGCCAATGTATGAAATGTGTTTGGGATGGTAGGACTGAAGAAAAAATGATTGAGGATAACTACAGCGCAGATTAAGCTTACTTGTCCCAGTAATCCAGGGGTCCTCACTGCTTAATTATTTATTTTCTATGTCACGCCTCACAACGTCGTAGATCAGATCGAAACGTTGTTTGCCGTGTGTTGCCCGAAACTGGATGTATCTATGTTTGTGCCGAATGTGTACGATTTACCAACAATGAAAAACGAAACGTCAACTTTCGATTCGACACCGAAGATTCCTGGTTCCTGTGAACTTCATAGAAAGTGACAATATCTTTGCTGAACGTGTACTGTACGGTTATGGTATTGCCAAGGCGACCTTGTGTGATTACATGACGGCGAATATGTACAAACCAAACAAATTATAATAATTACCTCTGCAATGTTGCTGCCGAAAAAGAATAATCGCTACACATGACAATAAAACTCTGTGATTTTAAACAAAAAATAACAATGTAAATGTGAATGTGGCGTTAGTATATATTGAATATGTGTCGTTGGGCTTATTTGCAATATTATAAAATTTGGGGACAAATTTGACACGACGGAGGGGTAGTGTGACGATTTGTCCCTTCAAGTCTATTGGCGAACGCGCTTCAATGGTTAGGCATGCCTAAGCCTAAGATGAAAATTTAAGTTCCTACGTTATCCATTTCGTTCACATAAGTATGATGATGTATGGTTGTTGTTTACATTTACTGCAATGTTTATATATGTGTACATCGTGTTTCACACATGTTTTGTGTCTGAATTGGGCCAAGTGTGCTGACAACTGTAAAATTTTTATTGTTTTCGATTTTAGTTCTCACCACAATAAACTAGTCTTACACTTGTATAGAAATTCCGCTAAAATCGGCCAGGGGGATGACTTGGCTCATACCGGGATTTTGATACCAAATGCCATGGGGAACTCAGTTGATTATCCGTACCAAGTTTGACCACAATTGGACAACCCTTTAAGGAGTGACGGACTTATTCCCCCGGTCATTTCTGGCCATAAGATTTTCATTCTTTCTTGGAAACTTTAACTTTAGGAGAGTTTAAAACACTATAAAAATTTAAAATTTGTATGCCTGGGTTATAGTCTAGGTACCTATAGGATTTGAGTGTAAGCCCTGGGTGCCTTAGCTATTACACTTGTATTAGCAGAAATGTAAGTGTATTTCTGCTGGATTTTCTATAATTTAGTTAGGAATTCTTGGAATTTCATTAAAACAGATTCTCTGTCGAGAAAATTTAAGTTTAAGTTAGAGAGCGAAATTTTTTATTCCTAGAATTTCTAGCTTTTAACTGTAGGAACCTGGCTTTAGAGAAATTAGCAGGTTTTGGGTCCCATATCAAAAGTTAATTTAAAGGCTTGCGCCGTCATCTTATGTCCAAGGTTCGTACAATCGGTGGAACAAAGTGGTTTTGTGTAATGCTTATTGCCAATCAAGGTCATTGATCCTGTTTTGAATATATAAGTGTATATTTGTATGTATGTATTACTTTATATAGAGTGATACGGTAATAAACAATTGGGTATATAGTTAATTCAAGAGTCATCGACCATTTTCAGACTGTATTTTACCCATATGTACGCAGTTTGCTAATACAATTGAGAGCTCACGCTGGCCACACATCAGATTTGCACCATATTGATGTTGAAACGTGAGAAAGTGGTTGTTTACCGCGTACATTGTAATACGATTTTAACACCTTTCTTGGTCAGACCTAAGAAGCTATAGAGGTTAGCAATTCGCAGGCGCGGTTAACGAGGTGTGTTCGGACCCCGCTCGATTGGTTGCGCACGTGTCTAGTATTTGGTATCATTACTGATGTCCCCCCGGGAGGTTAGCACCGACACCTGCTCAGAGGTCATGATTCCCAACCGATGCTCCCTATCCTAATCTCTCTTGGAAGTTGTTTAATGCGACATAGTTTGAAGTAAATTTGAATGATAGTTTAAAATTGCTGTGTAAATTTTTTGTTCAACTTGATTAATTACTTTTCTAACACTTAAACTGATAGCAGCCTATGTGGCCTCCACAGGGTTCCGACAATCCATGAAAGTTTAGCGTCGGACACTCCGTTCCTTAATTGAATAAGCCGTGATTATTCGTCTTAAATGAGATGTTTTGTCTATTAAAAATTCTATCGCCATTCATGTGTATGGTTTCAAGGAGCGATTTCTAATATCAGTTTCGCGCACTTTTCCTCTCTCATTCTTTCTGTCATTAGTTTAACATTGGTAGCGAACCGTACGTGTCATGGCTTGGGATATTTTCATCCACAGGCCATGGCACGTAGGATTGGCCAGTCCGAGTGGACAAACATATTGCACTCCCGAGCAGTAAAATGAAACACCACAGCTGATTTCATCAAACCTTTTATTTTAATCCAATTTATTATACAAGTGAGTACGTGCATCGAAAGGAGAATAGGCATCGGGCAACACAATTAGGATAACGACAATGATTCGAAACGAACCCGCGAAGTTGGGCACTACAGTGTGACGCCCGGAGAACGGAAATATGGGGAATAGAGAGCGACTATGGCCCAACTCTATAGGCACCAGAAATTTCTACGTAATCTCCAATTTTAGCGACTTTTAATTCAGCTATGGGGCCGGAAGCTATGACCGATGTGCTTCTAAATTGGCTCTGGGTAACGCTCGGCGCTACTACTATCTGAAAAAATTACGTAGGAGGTCCTTCCGACCTGTAGATGTAGCAGTAGACTTTTTAATTAGGCGGACATAGACTATAATCAGAAACATTCATACGTCGCAGGTTACTTGAAGCGATAAGTATCAGAACATTATGCATAGATTATTATACTTCGAACATAGTACAGGTCAGTGTGTGGTTATGAGCGTTGCATCGGATATAGTACAGATCAATGCAGAGTTATCAACGTCACAGCAGGTATGGTACAGATCAATACATGGTTATAAACATTATACCGAATATAGTACAGATCAATGTGTGCACATAAACATTAGCCCTAATGTGGTGCCTATTATGGCACGCATGTAAATACCCAGCTATTGCAGCGCACCTTGCGTCTCTTCCAAACGTCGTATCAGGTCCATCTACCCCTGTAGACGCCGAACCTATACGTGCCTTTTTTCCAGGCAGAAGACCTCCCCTCGGGTACCGGGCTTCCCCTCCTCTGGAACCTCGGTTTAAACGTGTATGATCACCTCGCAGCTGTGACTTTACATTGGTAAACCCACAGCGTGGCGATACATAGTTGAAGCCATAATTTACTGTGCAGTAAACCACGAAACCTTAGTAATGCTCGCAAAATGACACAGCGCAACTTTTTCAGGGCTATGGCACAAGACCGCGTGCCTTACCACTCTCCATGCAGCTATTAAAACTAACATTGACCCTATTAAAAATTTGAAAGCGCGCAGTACCGTTGCATTTTTGACACGGTGTGCAGTCGCTGCACGTATCTTAATATGAACGAGGCACAAATGGGCAGGACGTAACAACTTTAGCAATGTTGTTACGTACATGTGCTTATGCACAACAACGTACCAAAGTTGTTACGCAAAATCCGGTGTCCTTAACAACTCACGAAGTTTGTTACATACTGTCAAATGTATGGTTTTAATATACAGGTGTGTATATGCTGACAATGTCTTGCACACATTTCTCTGTGATCGACGCATAGGCCGATGGTACATTTTACGAGGATTTTTCTATCAGTCCACAAGGCGTATTGGCAAAGATCCTACAGTTTGGCACCACGTAATTAGATGGCATTTGTGTGCGTCAAGTAGGCCCTGGTGATTAGACACTAAATTTCTAGGAATATCGTCGGTTTGTTTGATAAAGTGTCCATGATGTCATGTGAATCGACAGAGCGCTGTTTATCGCACATCGAGGTAGTACACCGCCACCAATGGGTCGACACGATGTGGCTCGCTGTTGCCATCTGATTGATCAAATTCCACGCAGATTCCTAGCGTTCGCTACTGATGCGCCAGGTTTAACAGTGTGAATAAATCCCTATACAATGTCAAATTTTATCAAGAAAACATCACGGAAATGGTGTCTCAGTGCGCTAGTTATTGACGAGGAAACAGCCGATGAAGTGTCGAATAACACAGCAGCTTGTATCAAATTAACGAACAGAATGATGGCGAAGCTGCTTTCCTTATCTAACTGGAAGGTAATTTGCAGCGCGATACCTACCGGCTATCGCTACGCCCGCGCAACTGAATCGTAAACACGTCCAAAATATGCATCTGGATACGATCGATTTGGACCATACGCCTTTTGTCGAGACCCCTGAATCCGAACTGCGATACAACCGTGACTGTAGCCAGGAATGAATGGACGAAATAAACCAGTGTTATGAGAAGGCGAAGCGACACTGATTTGAGCGTAGCCGACTCCGCTCACGTATACGACGATACCAAAGTGTCGTTACCGGACCTGGCGATGAGACAGGGATGGAAGAACGACGTGAGTATGACTGGTAAAGAAATAGATCAGAGGGTTATTGAGCTAGAAACTGAGAGTCTACACCCTCCCGAATTTGGCGAGAAAAAGAGGCATCAGCTTACGACGACCACTACGGCGGAGCTTGTGTTGCTGTTCGAAGCCTGTTCCAGAAAGTTTGGATCGTATGGTATTCCGGGAAGAGGCTGTGGCCTCTAATGCCTCGTCAGCTGTGACGACGTTGTTTGTAGTTCATTTGTCAGATAGTGTGTCATGGGGCATTTAAGATAATTTGAGTGCGCTTTGTCTCTAGTTTATTCCACAGTGAAGCGTGACTGTACGGGACATTGGAACAGTCAAGGCTGACTATCAGTTTTGTTCTGAGGCTACAGAGAGCTCTATAGAATATCCACATAGTTATGCGTCTTTCACACAGAAGTGCGTGCACAAACTGCACACCGTAGACACGTCGCGCAACGATTTCACGCAAAATATAAACAACTACTTTCCATTGCACGCAAAATGAAGACAAGGGCTTTCCATTGCACGCAGAAAGAAGCCAACCGTTTTCCATTGCCCGCAAAATGCTAATAACAAGCTTCTATTACCCATGTAGAGTGAAATATTGCTGACTATTACTATGCGGCCAGAGCAATGGTAGCTTCTATATTTATAGTTTGCGTGCAATGGTTGATACCATATTTACAACAACGTGCAATCGCATCAACCATATCTGCATTTTTGTGCAATTAGCAATGGTAGCGTCTATATTTATAGCTTGCGTGTAATGGTTGCTACCATATCTACAAAAACGTGCAATCGCAGCAACCATATCTGCATGTTTGTGCAATGGTAGTGCCTATATGTACAGGTTGCAGGCAATGGAGCTACAATGTGTACAAAATGTGTGCAGCTTTAGGGACCGTGACTACAACTACCAGCTACCATGCAATATCGGCAACTGCATATACAACTGCCGTGTAAAGTTATTGGCAATATGCACGACACAATTTATTGAAAAAGATGTAGCAACTAACCCTGAAGCTCGTTACGTTATAACGTTAGAAAAAAGAACCGATTAGAACGGAGGGGAAGTTCGGAGCAGCATATTTGGATTTAGGTGTAGTGTATGTCCCATATAAGGTCCTTGCCTTAGACTAAGACTCAGGCCTATACTTACTTATATCT
>JASANE010021630.1:0-27080 GCA_030248225.1 Trileptium ribeirensis
ATTATAAATGAGGCGACAACAGGGTCTTATGCAATTGGTTCATTTACGTGGGGATGTCTACACGAAATTTAGTTTGCATGAAAAGATCTGCGATTGCGAATCTGCTCTCGATATATACTAGTGCGAAGAGCATGGCTTCAAGACCATGCGGAGCCATTGTCGTTAGAAAAATTCAGTCTCAAGGGCCGTTGGTAACCAAGGTTTATAAATATTGCCCATTAGGCTGTGTTCCCACGGATTAATCTATTTTGTAACGGTCTAGTATGGATCTGTTACACAATTAATTTTGTTATAAAACAAAATATTTTGCATATTGAGTTTAAAATGTTACAGCAGATCATAGTTTTCTACTAATTTATTGAACTATTTTTGTGTTTGGACTTATTTTAGCCGTGAATTTCATACCGGACCAAAAATTATTGGATATTAGATTGTTCGGCTTAATACGATTTAGTTTTTGGTAGTCGTGTAATGTAATTCGCGCATAAATATTGCTACTGAAGGAATATTTCTGTAATTTGTGGAAAACGACCTTTTTACATTACATTTTATAGCGATTAGAATTTTGGTACTGGGAAATGTTAAAAAGTTTTAAATTTTTAAAACGTCCACAAGTTACTATTTTAAAGGAAGTCTGATATCTAGGGTTGCTCTTCTACAATAATATGTCATACCCAGAAACAACTGTCGAGTTTTTAACGAACAAACATTGAACAAAAATCTATTTGCGGACTAAGCTTGGAACAAAATTTCGAGTAGCCCTCGAGCAACTTTAAAAGAACACCCTTCGCTCGAAATTCTATTACTACTCGTATGTTTTGGACGAAATTATATCAAATTTCGAACGAAAAGGGAAAATCCCTTGTTTGATGACGACTGCATAATACATTTTCACAAGCTCTGTCTGTGATGATATTCCTTAATGCGTACCTGTAATTGATGAAAGAAACGGCATGTTGTCTCTAATTGCCACGACGTTCGATATTTGTATTAATTTTACATTGTCTTATTATTTTGCCGCTAATAAATGGGTCAATATGATATTTCAATTTTATTGGTAGAAATTAATTAGTTTTATAAAGGTTCAGTACAATCAATAAAAATTATGATAATACCTTTAAGTGTAATTGTATGAGCGTTATCATCATTTCTTATTTCATCATTATGGTCGCTAAAATCATTTTTTAAAGTTCAATTGTAAAACCATTAGAGATACGATTTTAACCCATGTATATATAATGAAGAATAATAAAAATTGTCTTATGAGAATATGTTTCTCATGTCTGTCCAATATCTCCGTAACCATACTTAAAATCTTTATAGAGGTGCTATATCTCGTATTCTTAAAAATACCACTAATTTACTCAATGAAAGTCAAGTGAAAATTATGCGAAAACTCTTAATTAGAAGACATGTTAGATGTTAAGCACGTTAGTATATCCCAAAGATATCCGAAACTCGCAATAGCAACGAACCACCAAAATTTTGTTAAACAAAGGTGCATTTTTCAAACTCCTAGTGTGGTAGACGTTACCATGCATTGGTGTTAAAATATTTTTGTTAAATTCAAACATCGGAAAATGTACTGACATGCAAGACATGAGAAGTAACTAAAGTGACACTTCCCAAAATCGTCCTCTAAAAATAACAAGTAAATGATTATAGAATTTTTTAAAATTTTGAAACCAAGGGAAATATGTTCTCCTTTCCCCGGTATGTGCTAATATTGGCAATTTTATACATACCGGTGACTCACTTAACAAATTTTTTCAGACAAATGTCAAACATGATTCACACGCTACCGCCAGACGATCTCATGTCAGCGGTATGTCGTTTCCGATCGATAATGATGCCTTGTCGCGTCTTAGCGAGCTTAGCAGTGGCAAATGCAATTACGTGCAGCTGGTAAATTGTTTTTGTTAAGAATTACATTGCAGTCTAGCATACGACGCTGCTGGCTTTCGACTGAGGGCACTAGTGGGAAAAAAGTGAAAATTTCTTTTTGTCTGTTTTTTGATTCAGAACTCATCATCGGGTTAGTGGATTTCGATAAAGTTTTTTGAACCATAAAAGATGCCTGTTGGTTGTATGCGAACAGCTCCGACACCGTCTTCTGGGTTAAAATGTTAACAGGTTTTAAGGAATTCTTTGCCAAGTTTGGCCATACGGGTACCAGTTTTTCGTTGCTCATATCTCGCGACAGGGTTCGCATGAAAAATGGTGACCATCACTTAGAATTAGCTCATCGATATATGTGTGGGATTGCAATCTAGGGTCCAACTTAATTATATCACAACTGTTAATATGGTTTCACGGTCAATGAACTTGATTTCCAAAGTGTGCTTTTTCACTTCTCTAATAATGTATTGCGTGCAGGGCATCAAGAATGGTATGTACGTATATAATTATTTTTGAAGGCTGAATACAAAGATTCGGCTGTCTAGAGTCCAGCGTGCATATTTCATGTCTTTTCATATGTTTTCAATAGATGTAGGGCCAATGGACCCGATTTCCAGATTATAGTTTGTCATCAGTTGTTTGGTTACGGACGTATTACGTAAAGGTCATCAAGCATTGCCTGCATAGGTTTTCGAGTGGTCTGAATATGGTGGTTTGGTTATCTAGAGTATCTTATGCCTTTTCAGACGTTTTCATTGGGTTAGGTTCAATGAACCCCGGTTTTCCAAAAATAGTCAATTTTCAGTAGTTTTGTATATGGCATCAAAATAAGTTCACATAGAGAAATTTTGGTGTGCCGAATACATTGATTTGGCTATCTATAGTCTGGGCTATTCAAATTAAGGGGAAGGGGCCTGGCATTTTTCGGTTCCCCCTGGTTCATTACAGGTGCCCCAAGGTTCATGCCCCTGGCAAAATTTTGTGCTCTCCCTGGTTCACCGCCTCTTGTCGAAAATTTTTTGTTTCCAAACGGGTCAAAGTACATAAAATTTGATCAAAATTCCGTTCTGAAGCAAAAAAAAAATCCTAAATTTTGTCAAAATTTGCTTCAAAATCGCTTTTTCTCTCCATCAAAAGCATTTTGACAGTATTTCTGACGACAGTGTTTCTTACACGGTTTTTAACCGTTTTTCCTTTGGCAAAATCGGGCGCCCCTGGTTGGGAACTGGGGCCCCCTGGTTCATTCCCCCTTGTAAAATTTTCAGCGAATGGAGAGCCCAGAGAGTTAAGCGCGCATATTTCATGCCTTTTCGTGGGTTTTCAATGGATTTAGGGTCAACGAACCTGATTTCCAGAATATAGTCTGTCTTCAGTTGCTTGGTTACGTATTGCATAAGGTAATCAAGAATTAACTGTATATGGTTTCCAGTAGGCTGAATACGATGGCTTGGATATCTGAAGACCAAAAAGTACTTGATGCGTTGTCAGTGTTTGATGAATTTGGGGTTAATGAGGTTTTCGGGTGGTATATGCGTGAAACACATCATGTTACTGGTGATTAAGTAAAATAACTCAATAATGGAAGCACACGCACTGTGTTCCAGCCTCGCTTGCGAGATACTAGCTTGATTATTTATTACTTGCAGGGCATCAAGAGTGGCCTATATATAGGCTTTTCGGTACGCTGAATGCTATGGTTTAGTAGTGGCTATACGAGTTATATATAATTATAGTTTTATTATAGATTTTAATATTTCCCGTACATTTCAAAACTCTGTGGTTATGTTCGCACCAGGATCTAGGTGTTATACAACTCGGTGATTATCTCGTCGAGTAGCATGACTTTAATCTAGAAGTTTGTTTAAAAATGCTATTATATTAATTTGCTGACCGCAGCATTTGAATTCAAACTTCCTTCATTTTTGTTATCCAATTTTTTTTCGGATTGCTGATTATGTATCGTAACCTTGTTGTCGAAATTAATTATGTCATAGATTATTTAGTATATTCACCACTTTTATAATAATCAAAAATAATTACTATTCAAGTAAAATGACATTCAATATTGTAACTTTACACGCTGTCTGTGATAATAATTTACGGAATAGTCGTTTGTTTTAGGGTGTAGATATTCGGCACGAAGCTGTGACACTCGAAGGCCATGGTTCACTATCAGTTGATGAGCTCCGACGAACGGTACCCAGAGATCGCCCGGCGTACCACGTGTTTCTTTACAGACACACGTTCCAGAATCAGCAGTTGGCTCAGTTTGGTAACATTTTGATACATTTTACTTATTTTGCATAGCTTTGAATGCTCATATTCTGGGCTGTCCATTCACTGAAATTTTGCCTGGGGCATGAACAGCCCCCTAGTGGGGAAACTGGCGGCGCCTGATTTTGCCAGGGGTCATTTTGTCAAAGGAAAGGGGTTCAAAAATATGTCAGAAACCTTGCCAAAACGTTTTTCATGGTATAAAAGCGACTTTGAAGCAAAATTTGACGAAAGTTCGGAATTTTAAAACAAATTATATGTCATTTGGGGGTGTTGTTACCTAGCATTAACAAAAAATTTGCAAGGAGGGGATGAACCGGGGGAGCCCAAAATATTACCATGAATACCCCGCTTTGCCTGGGACCGCCTCCTTCCATCCCAAATTGGAGAACCTTGGACCTGGTGTTCTTCTATGAACATAACGTTTTGCAAATACTGTTGCTCTTCGCACATATTAAATTTTGATATCTCGTCATGTCGAAAGGTGATTCATTAAGTTTATTGTGTTATTTTATATCTATGGTTTAGTCCAATATTTTTACAACTGCTATGTCATATCGGCTTGATCGTAGTTGAAATTAGCCGTCCATTTGCAATTGAACATCGTTTTTATTATAGTCATTCCGTATACCTGGAATTTTATAACGCGAATATGTTTTACCTTTTCGTAAATTACTAGCTGCGTGCCTCTGTAACATTTTCATTACGGACTTGGGTGTATTAATCATTTGTAACACCTGTTAATTGCTGATTTTCCAAGAATAGATTTTGAGTTATCTAAACTTCTGATATTGTATACATCGGGCCTCGCCAGCTAAATTTTAGCCGAAGGCCCCATGCCGTAACTGGAGGAATTTCTCACTATGTTCACTTAGCTTTCAGCACAGTCCGATTTAGCATCTTATGATGCTATCAAAATAAACCCTAAACAAGTCACAGTTTTGCCGGGCTCAAAAACTCAAAAGATAGTCCCATAGGGTCGGTATTCATTTATATCCCAAAAACGAACAAAATTCCTGGAAGAAATTTTGCGTTGTAAGCGTTCAACAAAATTTAAGTAGGACGATACAATTTCGATTCGGTCATGATCCTGCAGAATTTTCCTGACCTATGGGTTTCAATTAAGAGTCCGAATATATATGTATTGACTATCAATGGAGTGAATTTTGCGCTATGCCTGATTGATTTGTTCAATGCTATTTGTAAATTTTTTATGTGTAGATCCGTTAGTGCATAGCGTGGCTAAGAAATCTGCGAAAACCATGAATGAACCTGGTAGAGCTTTTGAAATTAAGAGGAAACGGCACGGATCAGCTAATGTGACTCAAAATTTGTCCGTTGAAAATTTTGTGCAGGAGTCAATTTCCTAATCTTTAGCACCACTCAATATTTACGTAAAAGTCTTCCACGAGTATCGTGGTTATTTTGTGCCTTAACTACGGTGCGAAACCATAATGAGTTGGGAATAAATTTTATATTTCACGATGCTCTTCGGGTCTGTCAGAAACGAAGCATGGGTGTGGCGCTAGGCGTTAACGCACTATGTAAAGGTTAGGCAACTATAATTCAAAAACGTCATGATCATGCTGGACGCATTTTAGCTATAGCTCGACTTAGTTGTCATACTTCGTTACCCCAATCCCTCGTCCGCACTTACACAGGTTGACTATGTTCGGCAATCATTCCACCGTCCATCCGTCCAGCGGGAATTTCCCAAAGAAAAGCTGAAGCAAGAAAGCCATAGTACCTGCAATGGAACAATAACAAATTAGCATCAGAGCGAGTCAGTAAAGTCCACTGAAATCCGTGCTGCCGAAGTCAGGCTGATTCGCCGATTTCAGTCGGGACGTCTAACCCCGACTGTCTCTCTCTTTGATTTTGGTCTCCGACCAATCGCTACGGTTTGATATGGGGATTACTACCATTAATTTTATTAAGATTAATATTGTATATTAATTAAGGTAATTTAATATATCTAACCCATCCTAATTCCTAAATTTCGAGTTAAACCTGTGTTATTTCTTAGTAAGTACGTGGATGTTGTTCGGAAAGACTGACAAGCTACCCCCAAAAGTTTGGCCCACACCTAGAAATTATCAGCCGTTCCGGAGTAATGAACCGGAGTGGCAACGGCCGTTCATTGCGAAGACTCGGAATTGCCATTTTGCAAAATTTGTTGTTTATCGAAATTCTCTGCTTAATAATGAACACTGGAGAATTTATTAATTAATAGATTTAGACAAATTTTAGCAAAATTCGCTGCTCATGTACAGCCAAAACCCAATTCACGTGTTGAAGAGTACTAACTGGTGGTCGAGACGGGTTCCTCAGCTATTCGGTTATCACGACTTTTCCTCAAACATGTCCTAAAAGCACGAAATTCACGTCACATACCATTAATTTCTATTTATAGCGGACAAGAATGGTATGCAAGGAACGGCAAGATACCGTGAGATATCTTACTAAACCCAACCGGCCACAAATAGATCGACACTCTGGCAATTAATATCGCTATTATCAAATAGATCATATACGTTTCACAGGAACAGTACACAAGTATGTATAATTGCAATCATGAAACCATGCATTGATAACACAATGACACAGAGTTCATACAAATCGAGCTTTTCTACAATCGCCATGATTCATAGAATTACGGTGACAAATTCAGTACATATTCAGTTAGGTCAAAACGGCTATGCTTGATCATTATACGAAATTTACACAATTCATGTTACATCAAGAACAGCAGTTTCATATAAACAGCAATATCTATAAATAAGTAAGGTAACCATACAATCACGGGCTCATAATTGTACACGAAGTTATTGTTAAAATACCACGATAACAATACAGTCGCGTACCTTCGCATTCATGAATAATGTCACGATTAGAAGGACAAAGATAGACGCGTGATGACACTTACAAAAAGATTTGTCAAACTGTAATGTTAATATATTTCACAAAGGGTCGTGCAATGGCAGACGCACAGTTAAAATGGTAAACCCATAGTTATACATATCCACAGATGCAACACTGACTATCATAGATTTAGCAACAGCGGAGTCGGACACACAAGCACATGGGGTTGGGACATTAAATCTTTCCTAATATTATAAATTTTCTCTTAGTCGCCATAGATTCATTGGTTTTGTTGTTTATTAATGTTATCTTTTATACTGTGGCGAGAATTAACCTAACTCGTAATGATACAGAGTGGATCTTCTATGGTTGTTATGTTCGTTTTTTGTGCACTTATTTTTGTAGTAGCTTTTGTTGCCCATTTACTGAAAATGCGTATTTCTGCTGGCCAATGTTCGTTTTAGTCTGGAACTTTTCATAAATAATGGAAATAAATCTGTCGTGGGTTCTTGAAGAGATCCATAAACCCCTGTTGCAGACCGAATTTGTGTGTTCTCTGAGGCCAGAACCCACAATTTATTGTATTTTTGGCCTAGAGATGTCTAAAAATTGGTTTTGGACTAAGATTGAGGCACTGATGGAAATGCGCGGCCCAATTTGTGTTTATTCGACAGTTCTCGTCCAATGTATTCGTTGGGTATCAAATTTGTTCCGGTAATGCCAGAAAAAAAATTGCGGATTCCCGGGACCCCCTGAATGAAATGATTCATATCCTATCCCTCTTTTTCATATTTTTCTTCCATACGACCTAAGGCAACACTGGTAAGGGGATTGTTGTTGTATGATGTTCAGTCAGCATGAGATAGTAAAACGATCGTTCTTTTTATTTTCCGATAATATCTTATATGGTTCCATCGGCCGCATGACCGGTTTTTGTTTTTGCGAATAACCTATTGCGAAATAGCAAATATGGGCTTCGCTATTCCGCAGAACTATTGATAGCGATTTTTATAAAAATATTTTTGCTTGTCCCCGATTGCCGTTTTCCACTAACAAAATTATTGCTCTTCCTAGTTTTGTACAAAACTACAACTAGCTCAAAAATAAATCATTTCCATATTATAGACATCAATTGGCGGTCATTTTTTAAAAACTTATCTCGATACGTCTATTAGTTTCTTTAGTTACATCTACTGGAAAATGACAAAAAATAGACGAGTTAATTTTTTGGTGCGCGTTTCTCATTTTGGTCATTTTTTGGCTTAAAACTTGACTATAATGGTTGGTAGTAAAAATAATATAGCCTAAGGTACCCGTCCTCTTTTGACGAATTTTATAAAAAAATCAACTCTGTATGTTAAATGATTATTCTGAAATTGTAGTCCCATTTCTTTCAAGTTTCAGGCTATGTTTATTGGGTTTAGCCTCAATTTTGCTTACCTATTTTGGCGGGAGAAATTTTAACTTTTTTGCCATCTTCTATTGTAGGAGTGTAACTAATTTGGTGATGATACTGTTTTTATTGGTTGAGAATAGCTGATTTTGTTGGCTTAATTTTTAACAAAATTATTATTTCCCTGGTTTTTGCGGTATCTAATAAGCAGGGAGTAACCGGAATTCCGGTTCTGGCGAAAATCGTGTTCCGGTTGCGGTTCCGGGAAAGGTCAAAAACCATACCGGCACCGGAATTCCGGCTTAAAAATTTTGTTTAAAATTTTCCACATTTTTTGCTTCATCTGTGATCCAAACATATCTAATATATATTATACAATGATCATGCTCCAATACAGCCAAGCAAAAGAAAATATTAAATAAACCATTTGTCGTGTAAAACGTAAGTAGGGCACATAATTTCACTAGGAATTTTTCATAATAACCTGTAGGAGTTTGTTAACAAATCAAAGCCAGGTCGATGCTTGTAGCAGCTAGTTTACACATTCAGAAGTCTGCGGGGTACGTTCGAATTGCACCGGTCCTACTCAGTAACATAGTATGGCTTACGCAGAAGTACTTAGCGTATGCTTGGCCAACATAAATTGCTTTAAGCACCAGCCAGTGCGCTTGTAAACTTGGTAAATCAATCTAAATTGAAGTAAACTAACGTTATTTGCATCTTAATAGATAAATAAACATTATTAGCTTCCTCAGTCTCTTTAAAGTTTCAGAATGCCATCGCAATGCATTAAGTTTAAACTGTAAAAGTTATTTTTAATGCTTTTTAAATCCACTATACCTTCATTTTTTCCTTCATCTGTTTTACTATATATAAATTTCGAAGACCAGGTTCCGGATTCGATTTAAATGGACGGTTTCGGTTGTTCTCTGCTAATAAGGTGTAATATTATTTACAACAGGTTGTTTACCACTTTCCGTTGACTCAAAAACCTTAGTTTGAAGGCGATATGTATTGAAGTGGGTGTAAAATTATCGTTAAAGTGTCAAGATTTTGCTCAAATCACCCAAATTGCATGTTAGGCTATTTAGAATATGGCTTGGTATTGTAGTTCATTTCAGTTTCAGTAAATTAAAATTCATTATTTTTATGGTAATATTTGCTTTGGAGACCCATTATTAATAATAGATCGGTAAAGGTAAGGTTTTAAGACCTGAAATTGTTTCCTATCAAGGTGTCCGCGCTCTTTAAAACTCATGAAAGTTATTGAAAACCCTTGAAAACCCTTGAGTTTGACCAAAACCCTTGAACTTGGGTCCGAAGGCAGCTCAAAGTGTATGTTTTTTGCTAGAGATTTTGATAAGAAAAGCTCAAAAAGATGCCAAAAAATCTGGGTTGGTCAATCCATCTTTGTATTATAAGTTTTCCACAAATTTTCTTTGTAAAAATTTACTTGCAGATTGCCTGCCCGTTCTGCAGTGTTTATGAAACCCATACAACGATATGCAACATTCCGATTCATACCACAGTCTGTCCGTAGTGCTATGAAACATTGGAAAAATAATATTAATCTAATAATTGAAACAGGAAAAACCTGGCACGGCAAAACGATTACATCAATATGATGTATATAACCACATTGTCGTGCCAGGTTTTTTGTTTCAGGTTTTATAATAGCCCCGGTATGTAATCAGAACGTAGTGTAACACTGTGGAGATTGTGTGTTGATTTTAAAGACGTGTGTTGATTTGTGTGAAAGCTTTTAAATTCTGTCTGTGTGTGTGACCGGCTATAACTCGGAAATAACTTAATCGATTTTCATGATATTGTGGTCTTTCGAACCGGCATAGTCGTTTTACCGTGTACATCCCCGAGCGTTTTTTGATTTGGGGTCTGGTTACGTGGTCAGGGGTCAAGATGTTGTTTTTGCCTCATTTCATCCTATTTTACTGGACTCTCCATTCGCTGAAAATTTTGCCAGGGGGATTTTTCCAAGAGAAAAACTGTTAAGAATCATGACAGAAACACTTCCAAAATGGTTTTGATGGAGAGAAAAAGCGATTTTGAAGCAAATTTTCAACCAAAGCTGTTTTACGATCCACTAACCCGATTTCCAAACTTTAGTGAGTTTTTTAGTAATTATTGTATATATGGCATCAGGAGTGGTCTATACATAAATTTTTCGGTACGTTGAACACGTTGGTTTGGTTATATAGAGATTAGAACGAATACGAATACTTCGTGCGTTTTCAGTTGTTTTCGGTGGGTATGGTCGACGATGTTTTGGGGTTTTCAATGGGTTCACGAGTGCGGAATTGTAGTGCAGTTATCTACATCCAACATAAAGCCTATTACACGGTGGTTTCCCAAAATTATCACTTGATGAAACCATGCTCGCTCCGTTTCACAATCGCTTGCCAGTTACTAGTTTCTAGCTTCTATGGATTTATTGTAACTGTGCTCTCCATTCGCTGCAAATTGTGCCAGGGGGCATGAACCAGGCGGCTCCCCTGGTTCCGAACCGGTGGCGCCCGAGTTTGCCCGGGGGATTTTTCCAAGAGAAAAAACTGTTCAAAATCGTGTCAAAAACAATGCCAAAATAGTTTTGGTGGAGAGAAAAATCTATTTTGAAGCAAATTTTGACAAAATTCGCGAAATTTTTGTCTTCACAACGGAATTTTAGTACAAATTTTGATCAAATTTTATGTACTTTGGACCGATCGGAAACAAAAACATTTTTGAAGAGGCGGTGAACCGGGGGAGCCCAAAACTTTGCCAGGGGGCATGAACCGATGGGAACCGAAAAATATCAGCCCGCAATTTAGAGAGCTCAGTTTTAGTACCGTTCACGGAAGCACGATTATTTTTATCGTAGCTTTCGAATTTTTTCTCTGATTGGTTTTATTTCCTAGTAAAATGATAAATGTCGATGCGCATTTTTTGTTTTCGATAAAAGCTCCGGTTCTGGAGTTATCGGGTTTGTGGTACGGGGGCATGGCGCTCCCATAGTTCCTCGACCCAAAATTCTTAATTTTATTGTGACGTCCTAAGAGGCTGATAGCTTGCACTTGGGGGTTTTGGGCCATGGAAACTTATTGCCGGTGTTAGTTTTGTTCTAACTTGTGCGGTATTGTGTGATATCCACATATAGTATATCTACGTATGCTATCGAGAGCTCATTGGCTGTGTACGCAAAAGGCGTGGGTGTACCTGTGCTTCACTACGTTCTGCAATCTCGATAGAGTTACTAGTTTAGGAATGGCGAAGCGCAGTAAAAGTAATAGTAGTAGTGTGCAGGCTTAACCAGCCGCCAATATCAATACCGCTGCAAACTATTAGAGTTACATATTATTTGACGGAGCTTCGAAATGCTGGCCTGTCCAACGAACTTAGAATAATGGGGGAATTTCCGGTTCTTAGGTTCATTTTCGGGGGAAACCACAAAGTTGGGATAAATTTTGCCTAAAATGCTTAATAATATTTTTGAGCGGAGCTCGGCGAAGCCGAGCGAAGCGTTTTTATTTTCTGTCTGGGAGTAAAAAGGTCGATGTCCGTTCGTTCGTTCGGTACGACGGATCTCTAGAACCACTGAACCGATTTTAAAAAACTTTTTTGCTTGAAAGCCTATCATGTCAGAGTATGCACCTGATATTTGGGATTAAAAAATTTTGAGTGGTTAATTAGTAATTAGCTAATTAGTTAATTTTATGCAGCCAAAATTGAGAATTTTGCAATATTTGTGTTATTTATTGAAATAGAATCGTTTCGATCAAACCATTATAGGGTTTTTTGGGTCGAAGAATTCAAATATAATGTTTTTACCAATGATAAAGCCCTATGCCCTATGCAATGTAGTTACAAGAACATAAAATTGAGTACATTCGTAATGCCACAGCCCAAGCTCCGCTCACAAATGTAGTTCCACTACCGAATAGTATATGAAATTTCATGTACTTTTAATGTGGTACAGGTATTTTCAGGCTATTCTAGCAGTATATTTAACACGTGTGACTTTTTGTGAAAGGTTGTTTTACAGGCGTATTCTCGAAGATGGAAATTTAAAAGTACCATCTGAATTTAAGTTTATTCATCAGAAGTGGAGTTGGTTTTGATAAAACGGCGTTTTGTGCGGCGCTTGTCATTTTTGTGGCAGCCGCGCATAGGATCTACATTGTTGGGTATACATAAAGATTACAGGGCACAGTAATTTCATTGCTAGTTCAAACACACTGTTCTCACTTTATATTTTAACATGTTTGCGATTGCGAAATGCCGAAAAAACGATAAAAATCTATGTAATATAATTTTGTATATATTTTGCGTCGTTTTTATATCTTGGGGGTTTCACAAGCTAAGATTTTGCTTTCGGGCTTTGAACGCCCGTTGACAAATAGAAACGATAATGGAGATTATATTGTTGCAGTATTCATCTACAGCATGCCTAGTCAATCGTGCAGCATTAAAGAACGTATGTTATATTCAACGTGTATTTCGCCACTACTTAGTACAATTACTGAAACTGTTGGAATCAACATTAACAAACGTGTTAGTTTTCTTAGTTCTATTTTCATATAATTAATGGAAAGCTTATGTTTACTTTTGTTTGAGGAGTAAATTATGAGGACAGACAGTCGTGCAGTACTAAATAACTTATGCTATGTTCAACGTGTATTTTCCCACCTCGTAGTAAAGTTACAGGAACGGTTGGAATCAACACCAGCAAACGGGTTAGTGTTAGCTATTAGATTTCGATATCTAGTTCACTTTTTCGTCGGACCACTCCCTGAGCCTCTGTCGGCCCGAATATGGTCCGTCGATCTTTTATCTACAATACAACTTGACTTTATTACACCTTTTAAATGCAACCAACTCGATTTCGAAAATGTAGTGTGTTTCATTTTGTTTGGATTTGTATTGCGTGCTGGGAATCTTGTCTATATATACGTTTTTCTGAACGCTGAACACAATTATTTGGTTATACAAAATACGTATATATTTCATGTCTTTTCATGGGTATTCGGAATGGGCTTATGGTCAGTGAACCCGAATTCCAGAATACAGTCTGTCTTCAGTAAATTTCTGAAGACAGAATATATTCTGGAATTCGGGTTAATAATTTGGTTAATCATTGCGTACATGGCATCAAGAATGGTTTATATAGGTTTTTCTCCATTCGGAATACGATTATTGGGGTTATCTAGGGACTCAGTGAACCCGATTTCCAGATTAAGTATGTGTTCGGTTTGTGGTTTGGTTCTGCATTGTGTACAAGGCATCAATAATAATTGTTTGCGCTTTTCGGTAGGCTGAATACGTTGATTTGGTTATTTGGAGACCAACGCGAATATTTTATGCGCTTTCAGTTGTTTTCGATGGGTTTAGGGTCGACGAGGTTTTAGGTTTCTTAATGAGTTCAGAGTTCTAGAGCTTTTAGAGTTGTATATGAATCAAAGACAATCTGTTGCAGGTGATTACATAAAATGAAATCTTGTAACTGACGTCACGTTCCTTCCGTTTCACCCTCGCATGCGATATAGTAGTAAATTTAGTTGCAGTAGTTTTTGTCTATGTGAAACCTTGTTGCACGAATACACCTTAGTTCCATGCGTTCCTCTCGGTTTTTTATGTATGCGCGTGGTCACCGCTGTATCAGTATGCCGAACATGCATCGCATCTAGACAAATTAATGACTTAGGGGAGCATGTGAAAACATTAGGTGACAAAGTACGTATGGTACGATTTTGGTTACAAAGTACGTATGGTACGATTTTTATTGTACAGTGTTACGTAACCAAGAACCGTGATAAAACTTTTTAGAAGTGTATGACACTCGGTCATACACCATGTCATTTGCCTTATCCGAAGGTGTGGTGGTGTTTTGGCACACTGTACATGGATTGTTGGGTATCCTCAAGGTAACTTGGGAACATATACTACTACTACTGTAGTTGTTTGGTAGAGTGTGGACTATCACCGATTGTGGTACTATTTTCTCATGTAATGGATTACTTACCGTTTGAGCTGTAAAGTGCAGAATTTTTATTTAACTGGCAAACGTATAAACACGATTTGTAAATTAATTGAATTTATTAAAGCGTCGTTTCAAAACGCGATCTTGATGTAATTTCGGTCCCGAGATTTATTTCAAATTTAACAAGTTTCATACGTTTCATAAATTATTGTGCCATCAAGCATATAATAAGAAACACTTGTAAAGTCCAATTATAATCATAACAGTCTTAGATCAACCTCGTTCAGGCATTATCATTTTACAGCTTACGTTTTTGAACATGTCGAGCTTTAGTGAAAAATATCAAAGATGTTTGCAAGGTACCGGTGCAAAAATCATGATCGGGATTCCGATCCTGATCCGATGGTCATTGGGGTTCCGATAAAACCTCGACCCTGTACGATCAATAGTTCACGTCTAGCATATTTTTCGCGATGAAAGATCGACGACTACGTGTGTTTTGTTTATTTTAACTCAACATGTTCTTGTGTAATTGTCAGCCTTTTACGTCCCTTGTATTTTGCACATGAAATTGCTTAATCATCAACATCATTCGGTTAAAATGACAAGTAATACTGCTACTAAAGCTGATTCTTCGATGCCTGAAAAGCAAGCCAAGTTGTCGTTTTTATGTGCCCTTTTTATGGGGTCCCTGAAGAGAGTTTTCAAAACCACTGAACTCCCTTCTTTCTTGCGGCTTTGCGTGTGCCCACATGAGAATATTCGCTAATTTCGGTTCATATTTTCATTAAAATGATTACTATTGAGTATAGTCGGATAAAATTTTTTACTATTTTATTGAGTATAGCCCATAATATACATAACAAATCCAACGATGGCGTCGCCACGTGGTCAAATCGCTTACGTTGCATAGACCTTGTAGTTCTCCACATCTAGGGTGGTTTTTATTCAGGCTACTCGAAGGCAGCCGTGGCCCTACTTTACCATATTTTGGATGTATTATACTTATAATTGCATTTGATCATGCTGACATGCTTTTGCTTATGTATGTTGTCGCATCGTGTTTCCACTTCTACAAGCCGCGATTCATTTTGTCAGTGGAGATTGTGTGTTGCAGGGGTGAAATCTTTTAAATTCCGTCTGTGTGTGTGATCGGCCACAACTCGGGATCGACTTAACCGATTTTCATGATCTTGGGCTCATTCGAACCGGAATAGTCGATGTACATCCCGAGCGTTTTTTGATTTGGGGTCTCGTTTGGGGGTCAGGGGTCAAAATGTGGGTTTTTGCCACATTTTACCCCATTTTAGTACACTTCACAGAAACAATGTTATTTTTATCTTAACTTTCGCATTTTTTTCTCTCGGTGGTTTTATTTTATAGAAAAATGATAAGTGTCGATGCCTCGTTTTTTGTTTTTCGATTAAGGCTCCGGTTCTGGATTTATGAGGTTTGAAGTACGTCGGTATGACGCCCCAATGGTTCCTCGACCAAAAATTTGAAAATTTGTTCATACGTCTTGGGTGGCTGATAAGTTTTATCTGGGTGTTTTCGGGCATGGGAAACTCATTGCCGATGCTGGTTTTGCTCTGTGATCAATGGTTTCATATGTAATGGGACATGACGCCCCTTGGTTCGGGGTCAGAGGTCAAAATGATGGTTTTTCACCTCATTTTAGTACCCTTCACGGAAGCAAGGTTATTTTTATCTTAACTTTCGAAATTTTTTCCTCCGCTTTGTTTTATTTCATAGTAAAATGATAAATGCCGACGCCTCTTTTTTGTTTTTCGGTGGTTAAGCCTCCGGTTCGGGAGTTATGGGGTTTGAGGTATGGCACCCTCGTGGTTGCTCGACCCAAAATTCGAAAATTTGTTCTGACATCCTGGGCGGCTGAAAAGCTTTAATTGGGGGTTTTCGGACATGGCAAACTCATTGCTGCTGTTGATTTTGCTCTGCGGTCTATGGTTGTACAGGTACCTTGGTATGGCGCCGCCATGGTTCATGGCCCCAAAATTCCTAATTTTACTGTTACGTCCTGTTACGTTGCTGATAGCTTGCATTTGGGGGTTTTGGGGCATGGAAACTTATTGCCGGTGTTAGTTTTGTTCTAACTTGTGCGGTATTGTGTGATATCCACATAATAGCATATCGACGTATGCTATCGAGAACTCATTGGCTGTGTACGCAAAAGGCGTAGGTGTACCTACGCTTCACTACGTTATGCAATCTCGATAGAGTTACTAGTTTAGGAATGGCGAAGCATAGTAAAAGTAATAGTAGTAGTGTGTAGGCTTAACCAGCCGCCAGTATCAATGTCGCTGTAAACTATTAGAGTTATATATTATTTGACGGAGCTTCGAAATGCTGGCCTGTCTTACGAACTGAGAATAGTGGGGGAATTTCCGGTTCTTACGTTCATTTTCGGTGGAAACCTCAAAGTAGGGGTATAAATTTTGCCTAAAATGCTTAATATTTTATATGAAGTTTCATGTACTTTTAGTGTCGTACAAGTATTTTTAGGTTATAAAATGACATTTAGCATTAGAAATAGTGATAATTAACGTTTAATAATATTTTGTGTATAGAAACTTTAAATTTATAAACGTTAATAAATTTTGGACTTGGTTGAGCATGAGGGGTCGTACGAGTGGGGCGAACGGAAACGGAGGAAAGTCTCACGAAAGTTGGGGTTTTAAAGTGGGGGTCTCTCACCCCCACTGCGGACATGCCAGAAATATCTGGAGAGAGCGGAGTAAGACTGGCCTGCCCACAGCCTTCCGAAAATGTAGTGATTCTAGCGGCATGTTCATTGTTTGAGAGAATTCCAAATGCGTAGAAAAAATGTTGTTCCATGCTACATATAATTTTCAGGAACGTTTGACTGTCATACTAATATTTTAGGCTATAAAACAACGTTTTGCTATACAAAAAATTGTAAATAATATTTAAAAATATTTGGCATATAAAAACATAAATTTGGAGGCATTAATAAAATTATAAATTTACTTGAAGATGGAGTTTCAGCCGAGTGTTGGAGAGGAACATGGGATATGGAAATTTGGGGTTTCCATACCCGGACTGTGGACAGGTCAGGAATAAGAAATTTACCTGAGCGCCGCCAAAATTTTTGGGTCTAACCGATTCCGTTTATTATTTTGTAAATATATCCATCAGATAATTTCAAATTAGTTTTCTTTGAAGGATTACAAATTCCACTTACGCTATCCGTAACGTTACCAGGACTAGTTTTAGAGGACAACACTGTGTTATAATAATATTTCGCTTTTTCTGGTGTTCTTCATACTTTATGCTTGACTATTATGTTTAAGATTGAAATTGAATCTGGTTCGGAGATTGACGACGCTATGTTGTTGGATGCTTTACATCCAGCTGAAGTATCACAGACTTCAAAAATGTTCGAAAAACCAAAAGGGCCTGCAACAACTCGTGGTCCGCGACGTCTAATCAAAAACTAAACATACGTATGTGTTAATGTTTGTGTGGGCAGTTGTAATAAAACATCTGAACAGAGTTTATGCATGATATCATGAATCTCTGCATGTAACCAATTTGGAAATCTTACGAATAGTCCGACGTCGTAACATCCTTCTATTTATTTAAACATTTTATTGCCGTCATTGGCAGAAAAAACTATTGTTTTGACGAAGGATGAGACGTTAAAGCTGTTTTTGCCGTAAAACTTAGATTTTAGAAACTATGTTTTTAGTTTTAATGAATGAAGCTAGCCACTTTTTTTATTTCAAATATGTTCCAGTAAATTTCTGTCATCATTCTGTGCATACATACTTTTTAGCGCCTATGGTTTTGTCTCTAACCATTCATATCGTTATACTGAATGTGAGCCTATGACTGCAAAATACTATTCTTACATGATAGGAGCATTTTTATGCAAAATGTTTCGCTGATATTTCTGTTTTATTCTCATGTGTACGTTTCACCTGTAATGATAGCACTAGTGCAATTTCAGTTATTAATTAAATGATTTTCGAAGGGCGCAGTAACCAATCATTTTGCAGCAGCTGACAGTCCGGCGTGGTATCATTTCTCAAAGTACAGTATTCGCCTGAAATCAATGTTTAACGTTCGTTATTGCTGTAATATTCCTTCAACATATTTAAAATTTTGTTTAGAGTATGAAGTGTATTCAAATCTTGACCGAATTATTGTATTAACCCTTTCATGCCCGAATTAATTTGAGTATCGTACAATGTTTGACAAACTCAAGCCTGCATCAGGGATCGAACCCGAAACGTACGGTTGAAACTTGTGTACACAAACCAGTGAGCTATCTGAGAGCTGTTGCTCGGTTCCTTAGGGAGCCTCACAATGCGATCGAATAACAACGCACGTTCAAACGTACGATATACGACAAACTCAGTAAACACAACGAGTCGCAATGTGCGTTGGGTTCATTAGGACCTTACGGGCATGAGAGGGTTAGTTATGCGATTGGTTAATTTTTAATTAACCCTTTCATGCCCGAATTAATTTGAGTGTCGTACAATGTTTGACAAACTCAAGCCTGCGTCAGGGATCGAACCCGAAACGTACGGTTGAAACTTGTGTACACAAACCGCTGAGCTATCTGAGAGCTGTTGCTCGGTTCCTTAGGGAGCCTCACAATGCGAGTGAATAACAACGCACGTTCAAACGTACGATATACGACAAACTCAGTAAACACAACGAGTCGCAATGTGCGTTGGGTCCATTTGGACCTTACGGGCATGAGAGGGTTAAATAATAGCGTACGTTTTGTATTCATTTGATTGCTGATCGGTATATTTTTGTTGCATTTCTGTACTGTATTACTTCGAAATTCAACACCCGCCTAAGCATTAGCGGAGATTCATATGTACCGTTAAAACTTTGTCGTGTGTGCTCGAATACTTATTAAATAACGTCGGAGAGTTAGATTTTCATCCATGCGAACATGATTATAAACCAGTGTTCATATGCAACATTCTAGGACACCTACGGTTTGTTTCTGTTTAGATAATTTTTTGAGCGTTTGCATATTGTTTCACAAAATTCCTGTACACTGGCGTGGGCACTAGCTGAAAAGAGGGAACCGAATCAGACTTTAAAATCACGAGTTGAAAACTAAGTGCCATCTTAAGTTATATTGTACAGAAATATGTAATGTAAAAACGCGATTCTTGATTGACAACTGGAGCATAACATCTTGATGCGCTATTTCAAGCTAAAAACTGGGGGATTGACGACTCCCATGGTGGTTAGTTCCGTGTAACATTTATAGCTGATTGACAGAGCTAGAGCATAACATTGAGATGCACCCTATCAGGCTAAAACTGGGGTTCTACACTCCTACGGTGGTTATGTCCTTGTTCTCGTATTAAGTTTGTTTTGCTGTCTGATTATAATTTACTTTCAGTATATACAGAGTGACAATACTTTTCTCGTGACACGCATAGAATGAGACAACTTAGGGTAAATTTCAAACAAACACACTCGCTGTGCAGTACCCAGACTAGCATATTGCTGATAGTATAATTTTTGCAGATTCGCATTGATAGTTGCCTACTCTGTCTTTAGTTCAATTGTGATGTGTGCCAATGTCTCGTGTTATAGACCAACGTTGAATGCAGAAAACAAGCCTTTGCTGGCTGTTCGCCCATCTGTGTATAAATGACGTGGGTTTTATAGTATGTACGATAGATTCCCCAGCAATTATTGCTAATGAGACAGCACTGTTGTAATATAAAGATTTATTTGGTGTACCGATTTGATTTGTTTTTGTGTATTTCGAAATCTGCTTATGAAGTTATTAGGGTATTGTTTATATATTTGTTGCCTTGGTATACCATAGTATTCCAATGGTATTGTTCGAACTATTGTTGTGAATCATATTTGCTATCAATCACCATCAATTGTACAAAACATACTCATGCAGCTTAATATGAAAATGTATATCCATTGTATATATAATCACGTGCTATTTAAATACCGGATTTGCAAAAGAATGACATGGGTATCGTACTTGCTATTCACTGTTGCATACTTGTATGCATAGCGCGGTCCAGAATATGGTTCTGCTATACAAATTTGTATATCTTGTTTATGCGATGCTTTGTAAGAGACATATAACTGGATTAAAGGGTCATTTCAAGATTACATCTATAACCGGGTCATACTGTGTGACATGATACTGACCTAATTGGACGCAGACCGCACCTAACCACTGTTCTATACCTATATCAAACAACGTCTTTAGCCTTCTTTTTATCTTTTCTACACTTCCGCCAAGTCACTGTGGATACTCAGCTGCTGGTAATCTAAGCTCTGCGACGACGATGGCTCAGATTCACAACGAAAAGCCTATCAAAAGCGTGGAAGATTGGTAGAAGGGTGTTGAACTGTGTCGCAGGGATCGACCATGCCAGAACACAACGCCGGATACAGGTCTTACAACCGTGGAGAGCGGTATCTGCCTGCATTTTGCGTACAAACGATTTCAACCTATGGCAAAGGTCTTCTTTCTTTTAACCGAACTCTTATGTTTTTACATGTCACTTCAACATTTACTTTTGTCTAGGACTTTAGTCTCTGCCTAAGACCCTACAGAAAACACATTGAATAGCGGCTAATTTAATTCGTCGGCAATAGCGGCTTACAAAGCAGTGGTTTCTGCGTAATATGTAACTGTTTTCCAAGTCAGTTGGATTCCGACATTTGTCCAGGATTACAGTATCTGACTAAGACCCTACAGGAATGTTATTTTTGATCCGTATATAATAGCGGATTGCCAAACAGTGGCTTCTGCTTGATATACAACTGTTGCCCAAGTCCGTTTGGTTAAAGGCGTTGCGGAAGTATTTATTATATATATTGGTTACTTTGTAAGAAGGTATATTTAAGTCACTATCGTAATGAGGCAACTCGGTCGCTTCTACAGCCGAGCCAGCCAACCACTACCGTGACCGAGTTACAAAGTGGTAACCCTGTTCTATATCTGGCTTGTGTGACTCTCCAAAACACCACTAAACTAGTCAGTTTTAATTATATAACTAATTTTCTCATAATTACATGTGTAGGTTTGTACAGCTCCAGCTATGACAGAAACCTATGGTGTTGATATATTTTGCCAATTATTATTTATTATATTCTTTTATCCAAGTATGAATGCATGAAATGCCAGGAAAGGAATGATGGAATGCTAGCGGCATATTTTTGAAATTTATTATTTGTGTATGTTGCTTATATTAAGCATTTCGTTTAGCCTTGCACACAACCGATGGATATAGACAAGTGTAAAGATTTTGCTTGTCTAAACACGTCCTAATATGTGTAAATCAGAACGCTGATTTTCTGAATTACACGTACATTTTTAAATATATAGGAGTAAAATCTTGTTAAATGGAACACATAGTCATAAAAATTGTGATTCAAACCCTATACATCGCAACAGGTCGGTATTGTTATAATTTATGTGTATACCTAGATACACAGAGCCTTTAACGCTTCTTGGGAAAAATATCGTAACATGAAGAACGACTACTGAGTGATAGTTGCAAGACGATTTTTTGCGAATACGTTATAATGTATATACTTTTGTTACTGTATAGTTTTTACCAATGTTTACTAGAGCATCGAAATTTGATTGCCAAGTTTTTCACACTATGCGGTGTATCGTATCAAACAGAGGATCTGTATCACAATCAGCTACTGATTCGTAGGTGACCAGAATATTGGGGCATAAAGTTTCAGACATTTCCGTCTTCGAAGTATATTTGGCCTGTTTTAACAGAACTCCTTCCATGAGGTATTCAAAGGGATAAACTCAGCGATAAGTAAACGGTCATTTTGTATGAGCAATAATTGAAGCCTGATTGTACCTTTTAATTGAATGTTTGTGTATTGTTTGTTTTTGTTTTTATGTATAATAGCCTGAAATTTTATCAAACTATGTTGTATTTTTGTGTGAAAGCACTGAAGGATAAATCATGCACAGTCACGTCTTACATATTAATATTTCAAACTGCCGTTAATATTGGTGCTCAAAATTCGTGAAAAATTATTCAAAACCCCTACCATGCTGCTAGACTGTATGAAAGGATAGTTGTGTATTTTCACGTTTTGAAAAATTTTGGCGACGATTGATGTTGATGAATAACAAACTTAGACTATCTGAATATTGTTCATTTTTAAAATGTATCATCCCCATGTTTCCCCTTCATCAGCTCTGTGTAAATTGATCGTCAGAAATATACATTTCAGTGCAGCTGATTAATAACAAATTAAGATTTTCTAGATATTGTTGATTTTAATATTTTTAAGGTATATTTTTGCCCCTTCATCAGGTCTATTAAAATTGATCGTCAGAAATATATATACCTACATTTCAATGAATGATGCAGCTGATGAATAACAAATTTAGATTGTCTAGATTTGGAATGTCAGTTTACAGGAGTAGGGGTTTATTATATTATTAATATAGGTATAGTCTTTAGGCGGCGCTGTGTATATGTATATATCATAGGTACCGAAGGTCTGACGGCATGGGGGGCAGATGATCTGTGCGTGGGGGAAGGGTAAATATTTGAAATTTATAGGAACTCAAAGTTTTTTGCCAATTTTCACCGTATTTTTGCATATTTGTGATAAAATCTTCGGAAACCACCAAAGGTGCGCGGTGGAATATGGTTGGAGGAAGGACGTGCGAAGATTTCAGGACATGCGGCCCTTCGTGGGTTACACTTGTATCTCCTATCGATACCTATGGTATATATGTTATTAGGTGTATTAACTAGGGAAACATCATTTTGCTTGGCAATGGCTACCATAAATTTCTTATATGCTGGTTTTTATAGGAACTGTTTTGTCAAGAAATTACTGTAGGTCTCAAGCTATTTTAAGGTTAACACCGCGAATTCTAGTTTTGATAGCGTAGGGTTAAGTTGGCTGATCACTTGTGTGCGTTCAACTGTTTCACAGACTATTGTAGCCATGCAAAAAAAAGACATACAAAATGGTGTTTATACATCGTGTATGGTGATTTTTATGGTTTGTTTTTATTTAACAGTGTGAAGAACAACGTTCAAAAATTTTCACCGAAGCAAATTGATTACAAAACATTGAAGATCCAAACATGCTAATATGCCAATATTATAGCATGAAACTGGTCCATAAAATGTATTATATAAGTCTTCGATTTATAGTGGTGTAATTTTAGCCTTGTCAGACATAATAATTATAAGAGTTTCGTTACCGTTATTGTGATAGCGAATTTCAAAATATGAATATAATGTCTATATTATATTTTATTCCGCACAAAATCAATCCTTATTTAAATTAGTGTTAAAAATTTCCCTGTAATATGCAATATTTGTGTAATTTGGTATTTTGTAATTACTGTTCTTTACTACATGTCAGTAAATGTTCTGTTGGGATTTTTGACTACAGAATTTGGCTCGCACATGCCAGTTTCAGAGATATTTCAAGCAATTTTTCAAAAGGGGGGCATAATAATGTTGTGACGTCACTATTGCGTTAAATTTGTTCGCGAATAGGAACAAATCAAAAGCTAATATATCGTCATAACAGTTGTGCAAACTCAAAAGCTATTACAACACAAGGTGGAATTTTGTAGTTTCTGATTTTGCCGACTTTTTGTTATCGAAAAGCCGGTCAATGTAACCTTTAGGGGCGGAAGTGAAATGCATGCTATGCTATACATATGTATATATATACACCTGCTAACACCCAGCATTTTACCCATTATATAACAATGTGTAAACACGTTAAGATTTCCAGACGGTGCAAAATTATTTGTAGTCGTAGCATTTAAATCACAATTTAGTAGGCAGTGGCTTGCCCTCGAGGATTGATTATAATACAGATGGGTTTAACCCTAATCTATACGGTATGGTCTCGACCATAATGGGAACAGGAGTTCAAAATACTGGTTGCATTATAACGTGAACGCCGCATTAGTACCAGGAATGGGCACCTGAAAAATATTTTTCCTACCCCTCCCCCTTTAAAAAACTATTTCAGGATTTTGGAGCCGAAAATAGTTGAAAACCGTTATGCAACAAAATATTACGGCCGTGCGCATTATTTACACTCATTTAATCAGCCTTTACATTTCATGCTTATGATTTATATGGTAGAAATGGTATAACACTTTCTTCCAAGCATTGACTAAATATATAATCTTAGCATAAGCATAGCTTGCTTCCTTCACCGCATCAAAAACTTTTACACGATGTCAAATTTAAATTAAATAGGCGCGGTACTGAATAGAGCCATGGGATATGTATCGAGCATATGAAAGCAGTAAACTATGCAGACACAGACCAAGTACACATGTACTAGCTAGGACCAGTTCTGGTCCTAAGGGATCCCAGCTGCACCACTCTCGCTTTCACTGTGGTGCCCGGACAACCCCAGCTTACACGATTCCCCGGTGGACCCTGGTCTGACCGAAAGGAACCGCTTAGCTTAGCCGGCGGGTTTACCAGGGTGTTCGGCGTGGCCCCTGTGATGGCCCACGTGTCTGGAGGTATGGAGGTCCCCTGAGGGAGGGTCATCCCCTAAGCCTGCTCACAGGTAATAAGGCTGACCCGTCATTCCCTCAATTTCCGCCACTGGGTCCCATGTCGAGGCTAGTTCTCAGGTCGAACCGGGTACAACTTTGAGTATATGCCTACATTGGTTAGGGTTGTTAGTGTATTTGACTAGGGTGCGATCATGCCCTAGGTGTAAATTGAATTCGACATAGACTTTTGAGTAAACTTTTGGCTAGTCGTGATTTGAAATACTCGGTAATTCCTTAGAGGGGAGCGTGCCTAATCCTACATTAAATCCAATTCGCCTGAAAAGAATACACACAGTGAACGTTTATTTTGGGGTTTTCCCTCTTTTCACAAAATTTTAAACACGCAATGAACATCACCCCCTCGGGTGCACACACGATTACAATTATGTACAACACATAAGATGTAAAAGGTCCCAACTTCGACCTACACGAGGCCCTGCATTTCCTATATTTGCGTGAGATATTTGAGCATGATACCGAATTCTTCTAGCCCACAACCCCTGCTAGGGATGACGAAATCGTGCCCTGTGAGCTCCATTTGGGCTCTTTTAGAAATGCCGAACCCTCTTCCCGAAGTTTGTTACCTAAACCCTAGCCTAAAATTTCTGGTGGGCGTGAGCATTTGTCTGCACCCGGCAACAACCCTACGTGAACCAAATTAGTGGAAAACCTTTGAATTTCAAAGGTTTGAACTTTTCGCCTAAGTTTTCTCAAAGCCGGTGATGCCGACAAAGGATCACACTCATTAGCTCGCACACTTGCTTTCCCACCCGCGCGACTGTCTTCGGTCTGATTATTCGTGCCGAATCACCGAAATTTTGTTACCGCCTCGACAGCTTAACTCCTTCCTTTTTTCGTTTCTTGAAATTGTTAGGACTCTGGTTCTCCGATTCTAGTGGCGCGGGCAGGACGCTCACGGGAGCACGAGGCATACGTCCGACGCCCCAGCTCCCGCAAGAGTTGCCCTTCTGTCCTACGCCTGAGCAAAACTCAAAACATGCGAAAAGTCTCGGGCGGGTCTCTTCCACACGTCTGCAGGTCGAAGAGTCCACCCGAGCTGAGCGTAGCTAAAAATTTCCAGTGTCCAAATTTTATTTCGAATGCCATACATGCCTTAAAGCTAGTAAAAAATTTTTGAACCGCGCCGAATACTAAGCTTGCCTACTGACGGCCACTTTCTAGACTGAAATTGAACACCGGCAAGCGAGGCACCCACTGAGCATCCTTAATAAACACTACCCAGTGGGTGGGGAACCAGTCGAGCACGGGAACATCCCCTTTTTGATTTCCATCTCAATTTATTAATCTTGGCCCACAATTTGTCGAAATCCTCCCCATTCCCGAAGCGCGGACACAACACTTGCGGGAGCACGAGGCATCCGACAGACGCCCCAGCACCCGCAAGGGCCGTCCCTAGTCCTGAGCTTGAGTGAAAATCCAAAAGACGGAAAGCCTCGGGCAGGACTCTTCCGCACGGCTGCATGCCGAAGAGCCCACCAGGGCGAAAAGACCGAAAAGCCAAAGAAAACGCAAATTGGCGACAACCGCCAAAAACCCGACCACTTTGTCTGCTCAAAACACTCGACTGGTCCCATTATGAGAACGGGTAGCCTGTTTTTATACTATTTAACTCTCCCCTCTTCTCCCTTAGGTCTGGCCCTTAGCTCGGTGGGTGTCTTCAAATTCCAAATTGTACTTATAACACCGTGAAAGCCGCAATTAATATATGTACGTATTACATCTGCGCAAATAATAGAACAAGTTTAGCAACAATGTAAAACAAAGCGCCGCCGTTCCCATCAGTTTAGAAGAAAGCCCAAAATTTGACCCTTTTTGTGTTGTACCCTAAAATAATGCCTTAGAAATTTTATCCCGTGATATTTGCTGTCGCATTTTTCCCAAGGCTGAAAATACACAATTAATCGACTGCTCTGCTCACTTGCCATATAAATACTTACATTACATATACGCATATTAAATGAGCATAAATGCACCGCAGCTACCCTACGATTAAATGTAATTCCATTTCGTGTGCGATGGGACGGGGCTCAGGGCGACCAAAGTTGCTCTTGTGACAAAAGATTCCTGAAACATCCGTCGGT
>JASANE010021633.1:0-18405 GCA_030248225.1 Trileptium ribeirensis
CCTGTTACACAAGCACTCCTTTTTTTCAAAGGCGAAGGGTAGGGTGGCCGCGGCGCACTTTATTAATGTTAATGCGTGCAAGGCCCAAACTTTGTCAAGTCGGTCTGCGATTTTTGCTGACATATTGGGGCATACGCCGATACCCGGCCCGCTATATATTTCTGGGGAAGCGCTGTCCTCTCCGCCACCCAGGCGCTCTATGTTATATACATATGTATAGGTGTCTATGTTATATACATATATATGTACATGATTTTATGTATATATAAATATATATATTATGTATAATAGCGCATGTATAAAAGTAACTGAATATAATATAAAATGTATACTTTAATATGTAGTTACGACAATCGGGCTATTTACGACAATCCTGATAGTTACGACAATCGTGCTGAATAAAACTATAGACATAACACATAAATAGGTAAACAATTTGTTCATGGGACAATCGAGAAGCTTCTCAAAGTGATATGAGCCTTCACATTTGTACGCTTTATAGAAGTTTATTGTAGATACTTTATACCTAAAATGCAATATAATATAATTATAGTCTACTTCTTTAATATATTTATTTGTTAGTTTTGATCTAAAGTTTTGTTTTTGTTAGCCCATTCCTTCTTAAAGCATTGTGCATTTCGTACAGCCTTGAACAATCTTTTGCCCGTGCGCGCGGACTGAACCTGGATCGCTTTGGTACGAGTCTAGTATGCAAGTCCATTACGCTATCTGGAAACTATTGCTATATTCCGCAATAAACCTTACAAAGCGAGCCAACAACAACGCATGCGCAAATGCACGCCGCACGACAATCTCGATTACTGCGTCGCGTTGCAATGCAAGCGCGGACAAACGTGTCAATATAAGAACTAAAAGGGTTAAATTAAATATTTTAAATGTTTTAAAAACCAAAGTATTTTTCTGCTACAAAGTTTTTTCGCAAAGCTGCGTTATTATACTTTCGTAAATTTTTGGTTGCAAATACTAATTTTTACAATTCCAAAATACTGGTTCCCATTGTAACGTGTTCACACACAGCAGCCGATTCTCTAGACTGTTAGTATCAAACTGGTTTGATCAATTATAACTCTCTATGCTAGCTTCTCAATTTGAATATGCAAATTACGGAGTTCCGGCACGCTATAAATATGTTGTTGAGTTTGTTCAGAAAGTCACTTCAAATCTGTCAGTCGTGTCAATCGTTGCAATTCACAGCGAACATTCTCACTACGTCAAAGTCTGTCAAGGAAGCGTGATCTCTGATTCGCCAAGGGAAGAACGAAACCCGCCTTAAAGATCAAGCAGAACATTGATTGAATTGATGTCGGTAACTGACAATGATAATTGATATTGATTATATTGAGAGTTATAACACCATATTTCTACTTCAATTATAACACAAACTGAGTTATTATCTTCAAAGTTTCACATTTCAAATTAAATTTATCATATTGTAAAGTACCAGTATATATTTTGCTTCAGGGGCGCAGGGGAGACATGGGCGGGAAAAAGAGGGGGTGGGAGCGTATCCCCGCTTCACGTGCAGTATTTGTGCACCTCATATAATATAAAATTGAAATTCACGGTTACGTGTGAAAGGTTCGTTTCTGCTGTGTCTCGTTAGCAAATTCAGTGCTCCTCTGTGCAGAAGCGTGTAGCTACGCCCATGGTTAGCTTTTGTTTTTATTCTATTTTCAGTGTCGAAAATGAGTTGCGTTACTGGGTAGATGATCACGTCAAGATTGGGTGTTGAGGTACGCGAGGAGGGTGGCAGCGATACGAGGCAGAGAGTGCGGGTAGGCACGTTAATTTTTGAAATTTTGAGGAACTTATAATTTACTCAATTTGGATAAAATATTCTCCAATATTTGCCAATTTTTCCCTAATTTTTCTCAATTTTGTCTCTAAAATTTTTCCGCAAAGGCGCACGAAGGAGGGATAGTTATCAAGCCTTCAGGACAGATTTGGCTTGAGGGGTGGTCCGAGTTTTAGGGTTATCCCATACTCCCCCATGGATATCTTTGAATTATATATTTATTTAACGCTATTGGAGATTATCACGTATTTTGTACAAAACCGATAATGCGCTGGGTAGTTGAAACACCAAATTTCACGTTTTGAGCAGGCGTGGAGATTTCTTTATTTTGGTGGGGTATGGGTAGACATCTGATTTCTATAACGGCTAACGGTATTTAAATGGGGAAGGGATTCGTCAGCGAAGATTGTGCGGTCCGAATTGTGGCCAGTAGAATGCCGGTGGGAAACAGATTGCTGTCACGCAGTGTTAATGTAGTGACCTGTGTCTTGCGTGGATGTGTGACTAAGACTAAGCACTCGGGTTTCAAGAAACTCGGCACCAAAGAGACGAGATGAAATATTTCTTTTGTATAAGACGATTACATATATTATACACAATTCGATACGCAGTTCTTTTGGATTGCGTTTTACTTGGCGACTCTATTTCTAGTTCGCTTCCGGCTACTCTGTTAATAACCTAGAAGTTTTGGACCCTTTTTCTTTTCGTTCTAATACCATTAGGATATATGTTATTTATTATTTTATTAGTTCTCATGTGAAATTAATACAGAATATCGCGGTCGCTGATACTATTTTATTCTATTTAATTACCTTAACCTAAGACCTAAGATTTTAGCATTTTGGTATCCCCATCTTATGTAACGTACACCCGACCGGGAATGCACGATGGTTATATTATGAACTAGGTTGTCACGATCGCAAACAACTTAGTTGGAACTTTTTCTGCTCGTCCCCAACACCCGATCGGAATGCTGACAGAAATCTAGAGAATAATTGAAAAGGCTTAAGACGGGTCTTTCTAATGCCATTCCCTGTTTCCTCACCTCGAATGCTCAAGAAGTTTCTCTTGATTTCTAACTCACTCAGCCTCACTCCACGGGGCTGACTCAGGCCGAAATTTGACTTATTTATTTTTAATACTTTTATTCTACGCCACATAAAATTTACTGTAGGCTTAATTCTTTAAGCCACTGCCACCTATACTATTGTATAATAATGTCAGTATATCTCTATTCGACACGTAACAACCAAATGGTAGTTTTGACACTGGTTTTTATGGGATTTAATAGGCGCTATGTGATCTTGGTTTCACTTATTCATCAATAAAGCATGAGCCTGAAAACCGAAAACATGCAGGATTTCTTTGAGGAGGTCCCGAAATTCCACCACCGCACGCAATCCTCTGCGTTAAAACTTAAAAGAGTTAAGCTAATAATAAATATGAAGAGGCCACTATGACCCAGCCAACACTAAGCAACAACTAATCAAACTGAACTAACTAAAAACTAAAACAACTGATTAAACTAAAATCATCCAATTGGGGAAAACTTGCATTAATCACGTGACCCCTGATTCATGCTTCTGGAATGTTCTGTAAAAACAACTGAAAGGGGGTACCAGATTTTGCCATGGACGTAAAATGGAGGAACCCTCCTAGCTAGGACATCTCGGGTGTTTAGGTACACGAAATAGCCCAAAATGAGGATTGGGGCTGGTTTTGGGCCTTTAAGTCCCTACTCAGCTTAGGGGATAAATTACAGGAGTTGGTTCTTATTGTAGGGGTCGCCTACGCTAAATAGGACGTTTATAGGCCCAACAGCTCCCGCAATCTTTATTTTTATACAATTTCGTTGGCCTGTCTACAGTGGGGGATCCTTCCCCACTTTCCAAATCTCCCATGTCTGTCCCCCATGTTCATCTAATTCCAAAAATATTTTATCTGAAAATTAATGTTTTTGTTGCAAATTATTTTTTAGCATTAATTACTATTATTTTTAATGATATATAAAATATAGCTTTTTATCTTGAAAATACATTCACGTTAGTAAAACTGAATGAAAATATGGGAATATTTAGTATTTTTAAGCAATTATTGTCACCTCGACTTCTAATTTTCCCCCGAAAATGAACACGCCGTCACCCCCCCCCCCGAAGTTTCTCCTTTATACTTCTCGTAAGACTGTGGACAGGACAGTTTCGGGTCAATAAGCTCGCGGGATGAAATACCTAGGCGGCTTTTTGTGGTGGTTCGTTTTTTATTCCTTCCTAGTTTATTGGTTTATGTTTACATGCAAAGAATTGTGTGCAATGTTAAACATTCAAGGGCTATTTACTCAAAGAAATACCGTGTTTTCTGTTTTCGAGTAATTACTTTATGCTTGTTTGCGGAATCAAAGAACCGCATCATGGCGTAAGTTGGATAAGTATGCATGTGAAATTAAGATCATATAGATTTCTAAGAGAAACCACAAAATTGCTTGGTACAAAGACTCATAGTCTAATACTTGCGCGATGCCTAGTGGAATACTGGCGTTATCATACATGAGAATAGGTGGTGTCGACTTAAAGAATTAAGCCTATAGTAAAGTGTCCGTTGCATAAGATAAAGTATCAGGAAAAATAAGCCAAATTTCGGCCCGAGTCGTCCCCGTGGAGTGAGTATTGAGCAAGCTTCGCAGAAATAATGGAAAACTTTTTGAACATCCCGGGCGAGTGAGCAGAGAGTGCATTAGGACGCCCCGTCTTAAGCACTTTCAATATTTCCTCAAAACTACGTTTTGGCATTCCGATCGGGTAATGGAGGACGACCAGACAAAGTTCCAACTAGGTTTGTTTGCGATTGTGACAACCTAATTCATAAAATAACCATCGTGCATTCCGACCGGGTGTTACATAAGATGGGGGTCAATGAACACCCTAAATTTAAGGTCTTAGGTTAAGGTAATTACATAGAATTACGGAGTATCTGCGATCGCGAAACTTTGTATTAATCTCACAAGAGAAATAATAAAGTAATAGATAACCTAGCTCTTAAACGTATTGGAACGAAAAGAAAAGGGTCAAAAAGTGCCATGTTATAAACAGAATAGCCGCAGGCGAGCTAAAATAGTAGTGGCACGGAAACACAATCTAAATGAACCGTGTGTCAACCTATGTGCCTTATAGCTAATTGTTTTATATAAAATAAATATTCCATCTCATATCTTTGGTGCCGAGTTTCTTGAAACCATAGTGCTTACCCTTAATCACTCAGCCTCGCAAAACACAGGTCGCGAACAATAGAGCGCGTGCTGCGCTCGTTTTTTCTACCGGAATTCTAATGGCGACACTTCGGACCACACAATCTTCGTTTTCGAACACCTTCCGCATTTAAATACCGATAGTCGTAATAAAAATCAGATCTCCACCCCACCACCACCAACCCAGCATAAAATAACATGATGAACACAGTGTTCTGTAACGGTGGGAAACGTTAGAAATAAAATAAAAGTGGTCAAAAAGTTACGAAATCCAAAATCAATCTCAAGTCCCCATCTAAGGCAAAAACCAAAATAGAAGTTATTTACATCGTATTAACAATTAATAGACTATATATTCAGGAACATTGTATGTAAACCCCTCTTAAATTCTAAAATATTAAAATGCCACTACAGAGAACACCACCTAGCACGATAGCGTATTAAGAATCGCCGACAAAAAGAAAGAACGTCGAGAATGATAAAGAAAGCGAAGAAGTACTAAAATACCATCAAGCGCAAAGAGTAAGAAAACAGCAACAAAGTCGACCGTAGTGTGAGAACTCAAACATACCTTCAGTGAATTCGACCCGTGTACAGCAGAACCGAGAGAACAAGAACAGCAGGACAATAAAAACAGAAGAACCTTGCAAGAAACCTACACGGAAACATTCCAAGAAGAAACGAATACAAACGAATCCTTTGCAACGACAGAAGACTTGGACAAAGAATTCCAAGAAACAATGCAAATGTCGCACCAGCAACAATAAAATCAACTGCAGTTCATAAAGAAACACGCAGTGTTAACAAAAGAAATCGATTAATTTTGTTAAAGTTGGAATCAGAACTAAATGGAAATTCGACTTGCGCAGCCAAGAAGAAACTAGCAAAGCATAGACGAAGAAAAAATTCAAAATCAGCCATCAAATACAAAAGAATAGAAGAGAAAAATCAAGAGACTGATGAAGCCCAGCAGAAAGAAACGAAGAGTCGAAACAAAGAAGAAAGCACAAATCAACTTCAGAGACCGAATCAAGACCAACAACCAAGAATCATAATTCAAGGAAAGGTGTATTATGGACCCCTCATTGTAGGTCAAGTGTATACGACGTGGAGAAAAGATCGAAGACTCAGAACAAACGCAAGATAGCAATAACGACGGTCGAAGTTCAAGAAATAAACGGCATAGAGCGAAGCACGGTAGAAATCTAGCAAATACAAGAACTGCAACAGCAACAACCGAGCGTAAGCAACATGTTACATTTAGTGGTGAAAACCAAGAACAAGCCGGTACGAGTGCGATCAGAACAGCAATCGAATAAAATCAAATAACGAACGCGGGAGCTCAAGTCTTATGTGCAACAACGATTCGCGGTGCGTTCCAAACGATAAGCTCAAGGAATCAAGGGCAAGGTATGGCAAACAGAGCAGGGCAAAACGGAGCATACGAATATTTTGGCACCACACTAGTGATGCCACAATACAATCCGATACCACTCGCTGGGAGAAATTCGATGATCAACCCGGGATACCGCTAGCAGCATTAACACCGTACGTAAATCAAGTCCATCAACTCGGGTCAACAACGAAAGTCAACTGAATAGTAATCTAATTGCACTGAACCAACAACTGATAGAAGCCTTGATCAAAGTGGAGACTAAAGAAACGCCGCGAGGCACAAATACAACCCAGCAAGCAATAGGTTCAAACAATAATGGTCTAGATGGAAAACGAAGTACGGAACATGCAAATGTACAAGGGCGAGCGTAACAATTCAAAGTTTCAAGGTATGTTCCCGCAAGTTGTCCGCTGAAGCAGATAAAAGAACAAGTCAACCAAGCTAAAATAAGGGCGAAGATGCAAAGCTCTGGGGTGCCTGACGTCGCGCCAGTCCGTAAGCGAGTCCCTTTGGTGGATCACGTCCTCTAGTGAAAACTATCTCGCATCAATTGCAAGCATATTTCTACTTCTGTTACTGTAGCTGATCACGGTCAGCTTGCTATTAAAATAGTAATAACTAACCATTTTTCTGTCTTGTAGATAAATCTGCAACATTCTAGATGAGCTTCTACTGCTTTTGACAGGAATCTTTGGTATCTGTCGTCTTCTTTTGTGAATCTCGTTCAGGAGTCTTATATTAGTGAGAACGATACCATTCGTCGTATTGGCGATTCAATTGGTCTTATGATTTATCGTGAATGTGATCGTCCCAGAACTGTTATATTGTAATCCAGTGTTTTCAAAATTTATATAATCTCTGAACTTTGTACGCCTGATTGTTGTGTGGTTAAACTGCACGTAAATGGTACAAATAATCACTGTATTAGTTTAATCCTTGCTAGTATTGATTCACCTTTTGATATGGATAGAGAACACTATGTACAGAACTCGCGAATCTGGTTGACTGTTGTCGCTTTTACGACTTGGGACTTGTTGGTTGTAATTTGTATACGCATCACGCAGTATGGCGCAGTTCTAACATAAAAGGAGAAGAGAAAGCTCTAAGAATTCATCGTTGCTGATGCTCTCCAGGTATCTACTATTGGTGTCCTGGCCACTTTTGTTACTTCTTATCGATCAAAAATAATTGTTAATGCTCTTGTACAACTCGCATGCGAGAGACATTACAGAAATGAAAAATGTGGTCCGAGGTATCGCTGTCTGATCGTCAGTATATTAGCTATATTAACGTATCTCTTAACCCTTTCATGCCCGAATTAATTTGAGTATCGTGGAATGTTTGACAAACTCAAGCCTGCGCCAGGGATCGAACCCGAAACGTACGATTGAAACTTGTGTACACAAACCACTGAGCTATCTGAGAGCTGTTGCTCGGTTCCTTAAGGAACCTCACAATGCGAGCGAATAACAACGCACGTTCAAACGTACGATATAAGACAAACTCAGTAAACACAACGAGTCGCAATGTGCGTTTGGTCCATTTGGACCTTACGGGCATGAGGGGGTTAGTTATGCGATTGGTTAATTTTTAATTAACCCTTTCATGCCCGAATTAATTTGAGTATCGTGGAATGTTTGACAAACTCAAGCCTGCGCCAGGGATCGAACCCGAAACGTACGATTGAAACTTGTGTACACAAACCACTGAGCTATCTGAGAGCTGTTGCTCGGTTCCTTAAGGAACCTCACAATGCGAGCGAATAACAACGCACGTTCAAACGTACGATATAAGACAAACTCAGTAAACACAACGAGTCGCAATGTGCGTTTGGTCCATTTGGACCTTACGGGCATGAGGGGGTTAAAGCTCTACTTAAGAACTGTGGAACCAGGTTTTGATAATAACCTATCACGACCGGTAGAAATTAGTAAGCTTGAACACTTATCACACGTTATGTGACAGTTACTTTGATAGGGCTATTCATCAAGTATTTTTGTTAACACATTCGAAATTCTTACACGCTGAATGCTCAATCGTTTCATTAAGATTCAATTTATCCGCTGCCATAAGTTATTGAAAGATTAGATGCAGGGCCGGCGCTAGGAATATGGGGGCCCCCCCAAATCCGCAAGCGGGGGCCCCTGCCAAAGTTGTAATTACAACATCAACTTATAAAACACAATGAAATATGTCCAGAGTGAGATGCAACACTTGGGCATAACTGATTTTGGTGCTCAATTAAAACACAGATACTGTCTAAATACTCAATTAAAACATAGGTACTGTCTAAGTGTTCAATTAAAACGTAGATACTGTCTAAAATAAAATACGCATTTAGTAATACATGCCTGCTACTGCGAAGCGGACGTAATAAACATTACATATACTAGCGGTCCAGCCGAGTCCGATCTGTTCATGAGGCCCCCACTAGTTTATCACACAAGCGACAAAATAAATCTGTTCCAACGCTGTACGCTGCGGGAGTTTTGCTTTTTAGAACCTAGGGGTGAAGTGGTAAGAATTTCGTTTGGTTTTTTGAAAATTTTTACAATACCCATTTTTGCCAAAATATGTAGCACAAAATTGCAGAAATCGGGGGGCCCCAAAAATCGGGGGCCCCCCCCAAATGATGCGGATGATACTAAGGTAGCGCCGGCTATGATTAGATGACCAATTTGTGTTGCTTCCAACCATAAATTCAAGTCTATATTTGCTACATTTCAATGAATATTTAATTTTAAGCGGAGCGAGCAGAATTTCCACTGAGGGCGCTAGGGAGAAACATTTTGCAAATTTCTTTTTTGTAACTCATTAATGACTTTTTCGCATGGACAGATTTCGACAATCTTTTGATAACCAAATTGATGAGGATGTGTCTTTTATTTGAACGGGAACAGCTCCGACCCCATCTACCGGGGCAAAAAAGGTTTTAAAAGGGTTCCTTGCCAAGTCTGGTCGTACGGATACCAGTTCTTTTGCAGCCCATACCTCCCGACACCCCTTCGCATCAAATAATGGAGACCATCATGCAGGATCGGCTCATAGAGATCTACAACTTTGCTGATCACGACTTTTGTAGGATTATTACTTGTGCCGCAATGGGCCCGAGTATGTTGCGTTCACTATTAGTCAGAAATAGCAATTTTTCAAATTTGATGTGTTGTTGCTTGGCTTTACTTAACCGTGGGCGTGTTCAGTTATTGAGCACGTTGGATACGATGGTTTTGCTATGTAGAGTCCAACTTATACGTTTTCTGTGGGCTTTAAGGGTTTTTGAGTCTACTTCCTGAATATAGTCTGTCTTCAGTAGTTTGGTACACGGTATCGGAAATAGTCTATATAGAGGTTTTTGTATGCTGACTACAATGATTTGGCTGTCTAGAGTCCAGCGTACATATTTTGTTTGCCTTTTGATGATTTTTACTGAGTTTTGGGGACAGTGATCTCAATTAGAGACAATACAAACTGTTTTCAGTTGTTTGGTAGATTGCATCAAAATAGTCTATAATAGTGGTTTTTCGGTATGCAGAATATTTTGATTTGGTTATCTAGAGTTCAGCGTGTATATGTTATGTTTTTTATAGGTTTTCTATGGATTTAGGGTCATTGTACCCGATATCTGCAATATTCCGTTTTCTGTTGTTACGTTATGTGTTGTGTACAGTTCGTCAAGAATTGTCTATATAATAATGATAGTAAACACTTATATAGCGACTATTTTCTTAAACGTTACACAGGGGCGTTATATAAATACGATCAATATCTAAATAAATACGTTTTCAGTCAGCTCGTGAATTGTAGTCCTGTCAGGTTCAGATCCCTTAGGTCGCTAGGAAGCAAATTCAACGATATTAAACCCAAAAATCGAAAACTCTCGCTCCGACAAACGTCAATGCAAAGAATTTGGCTACCAGCTAGTCGAGACACGGATGACGATTGAAGCATGCCTCTAAGCAGTGGATTACCGGCAGGCTGGATATGGTCGTTTGGTTATCTAGCGTATATATGGGTTTGTCGGTAGGCTGGATGTGATGGTTTGGTACTTATGCTTTTCAGACGTTATCGTTGGGTTTAGGGCCAATGAACCCAATTTCCAGAAAATAGTCTGTCTTCAGCAGTTTGGTACATGGCATCAAAAATAGCTACATAAGGGCTTTTCGATACAGAATACAATGAATTCGTTATGTAGAGTCCAGCATGCATATTTCATGCGTCTTCATAGGTTTTCAATGGCTATTGTCAATGTACCCGATTTCTGAAATATAACATGTCTTCAATATACGGTTAGGCATTGTGTACAGGTCATCAAGAATTCTTGTTTATATAGGTGTTCCGGTAGGCTGAATGCAATGGTTTGGTTATCTAGAGTGCAGTACAAATGCTCGATACATTGTCAGTTGTTTCCGATGGGTTTAGGTTCGACGAGGTTTTAGGACTCTCAATCGGTTGAGGGTTCCAGAATGTTTAGGGTGGTATATACATCAAACAGTTTGTTACACATGATTAAACAATATAATAACATAAAAATGAAACCATGCTCACTGCGTATCTCCCTCGCTTGCGAGTTACCAGTTGTATCACCACTTTTGGAGTTTAAATACTAGAACCACATGCATGGTACGATGTGAAGTTGGCACTCAAGCTCAGTTCTACATTTGGGTTTCATGTCATTTAAAATGGGTCTATGACACCTAAATTCAGTAAAACGTCCTATCACCGTACCAGCTTAAACAGTATGCGCGAAATGGACTTTTGTTTGTAGCGAATTAAGCATCGTGTAACTGCTAGGATCAGTTCCTACACAAGTGGGCAACATACATAGTTACTGGTGAGTAACGGAATTCCGGTTCCGGGAAAATTCGTGTTCCCGCTAATTTTCGCAGGATTCTAAATTCCGATATCTAGTTTTTTGGAAATCAGCATGGTGTATTTTGCAGTAAAGTTTGCATTTCCATATGAAAAGTACGTAGCTAACAAACTAAACTGCAACTGAAATACTACTCTTCATGCTACATTGTCATGGCGTTCACGCAGGTAACTATGTTTAGCTTTTTAACATACCAACACACATGTTTGACCTCTACTAAACAATTCGTGCGGCACAAAGAAGTAACGTTAATGAATCAAACATTAGCACATTTATAGTTTTTGAAGTATTACTTCGTAATCTAGGATTTGTTTACTCTGCCGTTTTTAATTGGGCTTTCTACTCGCTGAAAATTTTGCCAGCGGCATGAACCAGGGGCCCTGGTTCGGAACCAGGGAGCGTCCGATTTTGCCAGGCAGCATTTTGCCAAGCGAAGAAACGGAATCATGTCAGAAACGCATCCAGAGCGCTTTTGATGGGGAAAAACGATTTTCAGTGCTAATTTGTACAAAATTTACGAAATTTTTGGGTTTAAGATGGAATTTTATACAAATTCTAATCCAATTCTATGTAGTTTGGGTGTATTTTTATGGAGCGGAAGCAAACTAAATATGCCAAGAGGCATTGACCGGAGGAGCCCAAAATTTAGCCAGGGGGTACGAACCGGGGGTATACCGTTTTTGCTAGGGGGCACTTCAAAATGCCTTTCTCCACAGCCCAATTTGGAGAGCCCAGTTTATGTTACTGCCCAGCGGGCCTTACTTAGTAACTTGCGACAGACATTGTGTCAAATGTATCTTTATCAGTTTATTCTCATATATATTTGTAAGCTGCAACACTCGGTGACAGGAGCTGAGAGAAAGTGGCTAGTGTGTGTGCATTGATTATTTCTACATATTATTTCATGCGGATTGAGTTCACATGCGGAAGTGTTATTTTATTAACTAAACACAATCTGAGACCAACATCATTTACCATTGACACATTTAATTATTCAGAGTTTGTTGTGCATGCATTCCCTCTTCATCTGGTGATATAACTTTTTTGTTGTTATCGAGCGCCCAATTCATCCGTAGAGCTAAACACAGCACTCTACGAAACAATTTCCTGTTTGGAGCGACTACATAATAAAAATGTAGTACTCGTTGGCGACTTCAATTACAAAGATATTGATTGGCTAAATTATACATGGCCTTCCAGTTGCAACTAAATTGTTAATTCATGCGCCGATGCCAGTTTAACGCAACATGTTGTTCCTACTAGACACCATAATACACTCGACCTAATCTTCACAAACCAGCCAAACGTTTTCGGTGATCTCAACGTCCATGCAGGATTAGGCAATAGTGATAATTCGTCTTTGAGATTTTCCATAGTGTCATGCCATGGCCCTACTCCTGCAGTTAATTCGGCACGTCCCATTTTCAGAGGGCTGATTGAAATCGGTCAAAAAGGTTTATTACTGAACGTTTACCTCCAACTGTGTCTAGTAATTGTGAATTTGCATGGTCAAGCATTAAGGTGATACTACGTGCTGCTATGAAAAATTTTATACCTCAACGCAAACCCAGGTTTAAAGGTAAACCTTAATGGGTCGATCACCACTACGCTCATGCAGTAGCACGTCAGGAAACTTACCATCGTCGCTTCCGTCGAACTCAACTAATTGTTGACATACTGCTGTATCAGGCTGCTGCGGATGTTACAGCTTGCGAAGCTCGTGGGGCTATCAAACGTCTTGAAGATTTACCAGGTGTCCGCGTCCTGGATAATCCTGGAAAATCCTGGAAATTGGCTCTGCATCTTGGAAAATCCTGGAAATTGAAAGGGCCGTAGTGTAAAAAGAGGCAAATCCTGGAAAATCGCCAGAAAAAACCTGGAAATTCATAAACATTTTTCAACAAAATTTGTATTTTTTTAAAAATTGTTAAACTTTTGTTTTTTTCTTTTAGATTTCCCCACATCAGCGCCAGGAGCCATACTTTTATATATTAATTATCATCACCTCTGAATCATTAATTAATAATTTTCAGAATATATATAGGCTCTTGAACCACAACATTGTTTCTTTGTTTGTAGTTACTGGTTTCAGATTTCATTTGATTCAGTTATTACAGATTAACTCTGTTGGGGTTCCAGAGTATAACTATATATTCTGAATTTTATTTGTGCTTCAGACGTACTGATAAGTAATATATCGTTTCCCCGAGTTCGCCAATTGGCTCATAGCTACATAGCTTATTCAACTTTCTATGCTGGTTCAAAATATGTATAATACTTTCTTATGTAATTTTTTATGGGAAAATCGTATGACGCAGGGTGTCCGCGACCAATGAAATCCAAAAACAAGTACTCGAAATGAAAAAAGAGTCATTACAAAGCTTAAAAATTCATCCCTTCACCAATATTGTTGCATTTAAAAATCCTGGAAATTCGCTTAAAAAATGCTGGAAAATCCAGGAAATTCATGACCGGAAATGCGCGGACGCCCGGGTTTCTAGTGCGATAATCAAATTTGCTGATCACTCTAAATTATTTCGCCGAATTCAGTCCCATCCTTCGCGTGCGTTACTCGATATTAACGACTTGCAACGAGATATTGATAGCTTCTCCGCCTGGGCTAAAACTTGGTCCATGACCTTTAGTGTTCATAAATCAGTGTGTCTGCACCTCGGAAGATATAACCCGTGTCATACATACGTTATCGATGGGTCTCCTATACCTAACAAAAGACACGAAAGGGACCTTGGAATAATTGTCTCTTGTGATTTGAAATGCTCGGAACACTGCTCAGATATAGTCCGCCGCGCTGAGTATGTATTATGGTGCATACGACGATCCTTCAAGACACTCAACAAAAACGTGTTTTTGATGCACTGCTCTTTGATACGCTCCCAACTTGAGTACGCATCCAGCGCTTGGTGCCCACATTATAAAAAAGACATCGCACTTATTGAGCGTGTTCAACGCAGAGCCACGAAATTTGTGCACGGTATCAGCAATTTAACATATGAAGAGCGGCTACGAGCACTTCAATTGCAGTCTCTTGAGACGCACCGTATGAGAGCTGACTTAATCTTGATGAAAACTAACTAATTAACGAAAAACTAATTAATAAAATGCCACAATTTCACAGTTTTTTAGTCAAAATTTAGCATTTACAGCCCCGTGCAGCACTTTACAGTGACAACACATTTAAATGGCTTTTGAAACAACGAAATTAAAGTGTTTAACTGTAAGTAACCCTATATGACCATCATTCACTCCAACACACAGAAGATTTATTAATATTTCAATGTATTTTACCGTATTGAGAAGAGCAAGTTGCGATTCCGGCAAAATATTGAAGTTGCGGTTACGACTACTCCGTTATACCTACATAAACCTTCTTTCTCACCGAACATGCTTTAACTATGGTCTTCGTATATTGCTTATTTCGTTGAATGTGATGCACCAAACAAACAAGTTAAATTGTATATATTGGTATACTGAGAATAAAAAGCTCGACAAAAGCTCGTTACGTACTGAGTAACATTTCTGTTTTAGGGTGAACTAATGTATACTTATTAAGTATCACTCGTTTTGTAGTTATTGATCTTAATTAATTTCTCTTCTCTTTTGATGTATCGTGCAACGTCGTCGAAGAATTTTTCTACAAATATCTCTACACCGGTGCTTGATGGAGTTAGACGAAAGCCGAGAGTATCGAAACCTGCCTCGCACAAGCTGATTTGGGAGGACAATGCTAACGGTAAATCTGTTGATCAAAATGGACATGTCGAAAACGGAGTTGTAGTCAACGAAAGCTTACCTAAAAAAATGCAATCTGGCACAAGAAAGCGTCGTGAATCCAGCTACACATCTCAGCCGAACAGTTATATCAGTCAATCGAAATCAAGCAGTGGTGGTAAGGCTTCTGATAACCGGATGTGGTATGGTAAGCCAGTACATGCAATTCGAGACTCGCTGTTTAGCTCAACTTCTGGCTACACCAATTATCGCGGCTTTATCAATCTTGCAATTTTGTTGCTGATCTTGTCGAACGCACGAGTTGCCATTGAAAATTTGCTGAAATACGGAATTTTAGTTGATCCAGTGCGTTGGTTATCGCCGTTCCTTGCAGACCCCTATCACTGGCCTAATGCTTCTTTAGTTTGCATCAGTGTAGTATTTATTGTTATATCATTATCACTCGAGCGGGCCTTAGCTTATCGTAGCCTACCAGAAAGCATCGTTGGCCTGATGTACGGATCAAATTTGTTTATGCTTCTAGTTGTGCCGGCTGTTGTTACCCTTCACAAGAAGCCTAACCCGCTATCTTCTTCGTTTTGCCTTGGTATCTATACTTGCATTTTTTTGAAATTGATATCTTATAAACAGGTCAATTCCTGGTACCGCGAGCGATGTTTCACAACTCCAGGAGGCTTTGCAGCTAGCTCTGACGAATCATGTGGCAGCAGTGATCAAAAGCCTAAACAAAAAGCTAACACGATTAGATCGTACGTCGAATACCCTCAGAATTTGACAGTCTATGATTTACTATATTTTATGTGTGCTCCGACGCTCTGCTACGAACTGAATTTCCCGCGAACACCTAAAATACGTCGATGGTTTCTGTTCAAGCGCTTAACCGAGACTGTGTTTTTGTTCATGTTTGTTCTTGGATTATCGGAACAGTGGATATTACCGCTTTTGAAAAACGCCGTACAGCCTCTAATGGAGGTAAGGTAATTGCTGCGGTGGTAACAGATAATTTATCGCGACCTGTCAAAATTTAACGTTTTCGAAATACAGGTGCGGCAAATTCTGTTCAGCTTCATTCAATTATATATGGTTCATGGTTATGTAGCATTACTTTATAATACAAAATTTTCTCAGTAGCCTACCTAAAACAGCTCTACTCCCGCAGACATTGGTGTGTCCTAGCATTTAGCTATTTATATTTTGACTTATTTTCGATTTATATACCCTGTCGGAGCAAACGTATAGTGCCAAACAAATGTAGTGACCACCTTGGGCTTACCTTTGTTATTGCAGCAACTATTTGTATCCTTTGTTGGCAGCAACCGTGCTCAATAGCGCAAAATATAGGTTTTTACTTTAGCGCTAATTAAAATTTTCAACCGCACACCTCCAGACAGCGGCAGCTAACTAATTTTTCCTTATTGCACCGATCGTAAGTATGTGTGCCTAAAAGAAGCAGTTTTTGTGCAATTTCAATTTTGTACACTATAGATCAAATGTGTCCCTCGAGAGCAGAATTAATGGTTCTGCCATGTCATTCTAATTTACTTACCGCCGAATCCTCTTTGGTATATGGAGAGCTATTTAGAACAATGAAAATTTGTTTTTAGCATAGGTGTCGAAGGTTCCTTGGCGCAGAGGTGTGAGGGTAAAATTTTGAAATTTTTAAGAATTCAAAAGTTTCTCGATTTTACTACCTCTTCAGATTTTTGCCCATTAGTGATAAAGTTTTAGATTCCTATTAGATTCCCATATTTTTATCAATTTTACCTCAATCCTTGCCAATTTTAGTCTTATTTTTGCTAAAAAAAATTTCCACCGCCTTCGTTGTTATAGGGGTGACTTTGGCTTGCGTGGGGGGTGGTCCAAGCCTTAGAGGATAACTCCTCTTATCGATAATATGGCACGACACAAACTGTTGGCATGTTTCATTAAGGCACTCAACTAAATAGCGGCATTTTTGCGATAGAAATGGTAGGTATTGAGGTTAAGAGTTGTGTTAAAAACCGTGCTGCTGCCATCAGGCTGTGCATGTTTGTACATCATATGGGAGCTGACTTTCTTACGGTGGGTAGCAGGGGCTTTAAGTATTTAGGCCTCATCAGACGCGTTTATGCACAGAGCATGTACATGTGTTTTTGGTTTCTCCAAAGTGCAGCGTCCGCAGTTACATTTTTGCACGACTAAAAATAGTGTTTTGAGGAGGTAAGAATTCTACCGGGGTCGGGGATAAACTTTCCCTGGCCGGGACCGGTGCTGCCGAAAAGTACTGTGTTCGATTTTGCAGCGCATATAGGACATATATACCACATATATATACATGCCGACAGGGGGGTGGGAGGTGTAAAATAACCCCTGGGAATCCAGCGGAGTAAGGTGAACTCATAGGAAAAAATTTGACGCCGCCGACCAAAAAAAGGTCCTCACTGCCTTACCGACCCCCCCCAGAAAAATTTCGTCAGTTACCGGGGGTTACGACCGCGTGGGGGATTCTACCCCACTGGCATGTATGCATCGTCGGCATGTATGCAAATATAGCAGTTGTATTGTTTCTTTCATCAGCTATCTAAACTATATTTTGCTTCGTTGACAGCATAAAGTTTAATACAGTGGGGTCGGAAAGATAAAACGCAGTCTGTATTTGTCTTTTATTTCTATTTCTAAAGTTGAACCCTTATCCTTAGGCACATGAATTTTTTCAGCATAGTCCTAAACCTTCGGCAATACGGTAACTTGTGGTTTTTGATAGCCCAGTTTCAATCGATAGGGGTTTGAGTGATTTGTGGGGCGCCTGCAACATTTTCTCTTCAACCCACGCAACGTTCTCCTCGGTAGTGGCCGATTTACGTCGTCCAGAGCGTGGTAGGTCTTACACAGTTTCGGTAATGTCAAATTTAAGATTCAATGATCTAATGGTTGGTCTGAAAGGTGGACGAGAGTAGGCTTAATGGCGCCATGATCGAACTACGTCAGCAGCATTGTTGGATGTAGAATATAATTGAATTGATAAAATTTTGTCATTACGTGGCAAGTCATATTGCGCCATTATCGTATTAATCATTAAGTATGATATTGATCTAAAACATGATAAAAATAAATTGAAATAGCCAACTGATTACAAAGTTACGTAGTTTCAAACTGGGAAAATTACTTATGGAATACCCTCTGTATGCCTCAATATTACCCCGAGAATGCATGACACGAATTTGACCAAGAGTATTACATTATTCAATGCTAACAAGTTAATCATGCGGTATGTGGCCACCTATTTTAGGTCTGATCACAGTTTTTTGTGAACTCTAGCGGCATTTTTCTCCTACTGAACGTAATTTTTAATG
>JASANE010021634.1:0-21564 GCA_030248225.1 Trileptium ribeirensis
TACAGGGAACAGAGGTTCCAATCAGTGTAGCTGGGACATGCTGAGCAAGTATCGAAGTTTACCTGCTTAGAATGATTCGGTTTTAACACTTTATTAAGAAAAAATATAACATTAATACATATTGTTATAACAACTCAATTTTTCACGAATAATATTGTACAACTTTTCATTGTATTCAATGTTTATCATTTTACAAGCATCTTTAATGTCCTGCTTGCAGTATTGCGAAGAATGCATGCAGCCACCAGCTTGAGCGTGAAGACGTTGCCTCGTAATAACATTCGTCGCATTCGTCTTTGTACTGTTTATGGATCTTCTCGAGCACTCGTTCAGCTTGTTGTAATTGTTGGAACTGAATTCGCAGGAAGATACGATCCCAAACCAGCTTCTGCACCTGCCTCACATCGAGGCAGATGATCGAACGGAGGACACTCCAGAATTCGTTCTCGATGATCAGGTGCGGATCTTCGCAGCGATCGAAATCGATCTGCTCGTAGACCATATCCGCCAGCCGTTGCGCGTCCGCTCGTCGATTGAGGTCGTTGTCGAGTTGATCTTCAACTTTGTCGCTGGTTGTTGGATTGTCACGGCCGTCGCTGACGTTGAGAAGTGAATTGTCGCCACCAAGCAGCGCATCGTTGAACAGTGAGTCGTCGTTGTTGAACAGTGAATTGAACATGTCGTTGTCGACTAATACATTGAGCAAATCCGAATTACCAACAGACTGTGTGAAAGCCATGATGAAACTTGAGCGTAAAAATGAAACTTGAAAAATGAATCCAAAACCATTGAAGTCTTGATTAAATAACCAATGTCATACCAGTATCATATGTCAACCCCACAGGCCCCACACTAGTAAAATGCAGCCTCCACAGCCCCCACACAAGCCATATATCAACCCCACATAAGTGAAATTCACCCCACAGGCTTATCCATCACAACCCAGATTCGATCAGTATCTCCAGATTCGTGAGAGTTTCCTATAATGTTTTCAAACCGCCTCTCCACCACCACCCGGCTATTATTACTAATCACGGTTTTATAAGGTTTGTTAATAGTTTTATTAATTAATTTAAGAATTTTATATTGTGAAACATAAAAATATGATCCATCCCTGTTTTCCAAATACGTGTGGGGTTATGAACATCTTTAAGAATATGTCGCAACCGAAATATATATACCCCACATGTGGTTATTTGTGTGGGGTATACATTATTCAACGACTCGCAATATATATATAGTTCCATGACAACTGGAACTACTAGTGCGTTACCATAGCAACTGAACCACGTATACATATATATACATCTGTCACCCCACTTCCCCCACCACCGTGTGGGGGGGGGGGGGTAAACCAGCCTTTTTTATCTACTGGCAAGCTTTCCTGGTGTGATATAAAATAATATTTCTTCAAATGCATAGTGCACATTAATTAAATGGTAAACGGTTAAATCATATTCATATTCGTAATTAAACGGATTTAACACTTTCATGTTCGAATTAAAACTGATGCCGACCCCAGGGTTGTATGATAGTATCTCGTGTATGCGAAGCACTACGCCAGATACCTAGGAGCTGTTGCTCGGTTTCTTAATGAACCCCACAAAGACAGCGAATGTGATCACACGAGCAAAAATATTCCGCACGAGCAACTCAGTTAACGAAACACGTCGCGATGTGCGCTTCTGCCGTTTGGTCTCAGTCAACAGAAAAGATTACTAAAATATGGGTCTTTGTATAGTATCGCGCAGGCGAAAGCAAGGCATATACCAATGGAGCCACGTATGACTACGGAACTGGAAAAATAGCTTAGTCTTAAGAATCTACATATTATATAATGCATTTGAATTTTAACATTTTTCAAAAATGTATATACATTAAATTTTACAGCTGATAATAAAACTTCTATATACATGTTGTGACTACATTGGTATATGCTACAATCTGTAATGTATATATGTTTATATATATGTAGGTGTATATAATGTATTGAAGCAAATATATGTCGCCTATAAGCAAAACCTAAACTGTTAGATAAAATATTTGATTTTACTAAATGGACAGTTTGTGATCAAAACACAGACACAGTTAAATGCTTTTATAGGAGCGCGTTGCATTTGGCGTCCTTTAAAGCAATTTTGTCTTATCATCAGCGCTGTTTGCATTTTCTAAACCGTTCATAGGTCGTAGCGGAAAAAACGATTTTTAACTAACGGTTTCGCTCAATTATATAAAAAGTTGCCATATTTGCGATATTTAAATGATGGAGACTGTGTTTTTCGGCACAGATGCTGAAAATGTATTATAAGTTTTGGCAGTATTGCAACAGTTTTAGTTTAACCGTTTACCATTAATCGTACGTTATGTATTCAATAAATTCTGTTGTTTTTTATAACAGTAGTTGTAATGCATGAGTAAAATAAGCTGCGCCGCTTACCATCCTTTTTTTGTCAAACGCAAATGTCATCCCGTTGTTCACTGAACACAAATTTCACTTTTGTATAAAAGAACAGAAATTAGTCCGTTTCATATTTCATACATTATAATTTGAAAATGTTCGCGAACACATTAGTGTTAAAGTACAGGGGTCGAATTGCATTCGCTAATGGCTTTATGGAACAGAAAATATGACGAAATTGGATAATGCTATTGAAATAAGAGTTTTGCTCTCTAACAACGTTTTGTACATGGTGTCAAAAGAGGATGGTTGGCGGCGCATCTTAAGTTTACTCCTGCATAATCTAGCAACGAAACTTTGATGCTACCATGCATCTGTAGACGATGCATCATGATTTTAACTCTGTCAAATTGACAATACCTTATATTTCGCTGAAGTTCAGTCCAGTGATGGGTAGTCAATCTGCCGTTCTCTGAAACTACCATTGCTATTCCTATGCTCCTTAAGCTATTAAATTAAAATCATTTTTCAAACTCATTTGATCATGCGTTGAAACGCGTTTAAAACATATGAAGAATAGCATAATCTTTATGTTCCCTATAATTCAGTTAGGTTTAAGGATATATGCTTTCAACGAAATCTATTTTAATTTAGTTACCGGAGGCTAATTGGATTTCGATCCAACCTGGTGAAATAATATTTTCGAAACAATTTTAACAATAAATTTGATGTACTTGTTTCGCGTCATATATCATCAGTTAATTGAGAATATTATAGCATTATAGGAATAAAATCATGTTTTTGTTCTTTGAATTTATTTTGCTCATTTTGTGGTCAAATAATGTTACATTTTATAGCTTTACGTAAAAGTTTATAAATGTTAAATGAAATCATTGACTATTAAGAAATATCAAATGTGGTAAAGTGTCATTTAAATTATGTTTCCATTTGATTTTTAAAGCGCCAGAGCACGATTTACATATGTGACGCGTTTCAAATCTTTACCCAACATTTAGCTTGTATATTCAATGAAGTTACCAAGGCTTCTCTATTCTTTTGATCCGTAATTGTAATAAAGTTATAGATAAACCGATTTGGTTCAATTTTTGTTACAAGCGCTGCGTGTAAATATAGCGCTTTGTTGAAAATTTAAATTTGTTCGCCATTTATTCATCTTAATAATCCATTTAATGTTAGACGAAAAGAAAGCGGACAGATGTGTGCTGTAAATTTCGATATCAAAATTCCAAGCCCTCATGAACTGATTTTTGCGATGCCGAAACGTCTGGTTGCATTGGATTAAATAGGACAATCTAAGAATCAAGCCTTCAACCGATATTTGCCAGAGCTTCGGTGTATGTCGAAGAACACCCTACAAGACTTTGCTACGTCCAAACTTTGTAATCTTTGACACTTTGGTTAGCTACAAAAACAGCTTTTTGATTTTAAGTTTGTCGTTAGATAACTTGAACAGGTTATGAAAATCCCGCATACACAAAATTAAGTATTTCAAATCGATTGGTCTACTATGGGCAGGGAAAACACGGCATGAAGTGAGGTGAGCTACAAAAAAGACTCAGAGCTTTGCAATGTTTGCATTGCTTTGCTGAATATCTTTGTTGCGCTTCTGCATGCAAACTGAAGTCTTTAAAGAACTTCAATGCTTTATTTTTAACCATGTTTTATGAAAACAATTGTCGCTTTTTGGACACAGCGGTTTTTAAGAAATGTAATTATGACACATAATGCAAACATGCATGTCTAACTAAATAGTTAATAAATCAACAAATTTTAAAATGTCTTAGCGTTGCAAGATTCCAGAAAAATTTATCTCTTTACCAAACAAAATCGGATTCACACCTGGAGATCAATAGAGGGTATATGATGAATGTGGTCAATGATTAGTAGTGGTTTATTTATTCATAGGTATCCAAAGTTTATCAAATTAGGGACTTTTCTGTTACAATATTATGCAAAGGCTCTGTGCATTTTATAGTTGTGTCTTTTGACACTTTTGTCTTTAGGGTTGTTATAAAGCTTCATTCACGGCTTCAATTGAAAAAGTACCATATATTGCCAGTTTATATCGGTACTGCAAAAAATTTTTCAATAAGAAATTTAATCATCAGTTTTTATTATAGTAGAAATAAGTGCACTTAATTTGATTCCAAAGCGCTAATGTCGCGCTATATAGCGACCTCGCCCACGGTAAGTATGATCAAGATTTCATGGTGATTTCTCGAGAGCAATATAACACTATTCGAAATCACCTTATAAACGAGCCAGGTATGAAGCGATTCATTTCGACCTGATTCCACCACGGTCTTGAGGTGCTTGCCCTTCCCGACTTTTTGGAAGAAGCCATGGTATCATCGGTAAAAATTTTTGTCCTTATATTTATTATAATTTATTATATTATTTATTTATTTATTTATTATATAATTATTTATTTATAATTATTTATTATATAATTTATTATAATTCTTATCAAAGACATATATTTGAAATGCCTTTCCTAATTTTATTGTTGAGACAACCCCCGAACTCGAGAATAGTGGGAACAAATTTTATCGGCTATACGATGAGCCCATTCCAAAAGTGTGACTCTCTCGTGGCCGGGCATGGCGCGGTTCGGAATGGATGGCGCATGGTGGATACGTTTACATGTTGATTTCAAAGATTGTCAGACTCTTCTCAGGAAATCATCATGAACTCTTGGTATAGTATACAATTGCCGTATATATTATAAATATTTTAAATTGATTTAATTGAATTAAATGATAGATATATTATTAGACAAGGATAGAACCGAGCATAAAAAATGAAAATATACTGGGCTTAATCGCCTCGATAATTGTATATTTCTTACTAATTCAAGCTTTGGTGACACTTGAGTGAAAAATTCTGCCGAAATTATACGCTTAATAGTGAAATAATAAAAAATTAAATCTCATGCTACACAGCTGAACTTGCAATTTTTAAACAGTGAATCCAGAATATAAAGAGCAGTTGGTTGACATCAAAAGCTCCGTAATCCTTAAAACTCCCTTTCGTAAAGTGACTTATTTGTTACAGTATGCATTTAATTCGAAGTGAAGCGTTAGCCGAGCTTGTCGTACAGCGTGCGTTATTAGGTGGTTTGGTTATTACTCCTCCACTTTACAAGGGCCCGTAAGAAACGAATCATCAGCTCCTAAATAGCGTAATGGTATTATTGTATACGGCGCTCGGAGCCAAGCGATCACGGTTAGGTCAGCAGTGACGGAAAAGGTTTGTGCAATATTGTTCATATAATTGAAGAAGGAAAGGTTTAAACGTATTTTCTTCAATTACTAGTTGCCTTGGCTGTAAAATATTAGTAAAATAATTACATTTGCTATAAAATTAAGCGTATATGCAAACCTAAATACTTTTAAAAAAGTAAATTTAGCTGTATGGACACGCTCTAGTTTGCATCAGCACCCGATTCTTTCTGAAGGAATTGTTGTTTACGAGCAGCTTCGCAATCTGGAAGCAACCGAATGTGGTACTACAGTGATTATAGGTAACATCGCTGAAGCGGAAGTTCGCATTTGAACATAAAGTTTTTTGACACATTTGAACCGCAACTTAAGTCCAAATAAGTTTTGGTAATTTAAGTATGCCAAATACCAGGGGCATTAAGACGCAATGAATTTGATCGGACCTGTCATGGCTCCGTCTTGAATGAATGCCTGAGGTCTATGCATGCCTTGCTGTGAAGTCTAGCTTAGCATGTGTGAATTTACATACCGAAGTTCTCAATTTGCGAACGAAAGACATGTTCTTACTTGTCTTACAGAAATAGTTTGCAGTTTTAATCTTGCTGAAGACATATTTGCTTTAATAAATACATTTTCTACAGGAAACACATTAATGGCTTATATATAGCAGCAAGAGCTGGTGTCCGTGGTTGGTAGTGAACCCTATATATCGAACTACGCCCCCCAAGGTAACATGAATACCTGTTGTCTGTAGGTCGAATAGCGTGTTGGGTAGTGAGCTGTATACTCGCCGTAACCTAGCAGAATAGTGCTGTAAAAGTGCTTTGTAAAAAATGCACTTAGGCGATGCGGTTTCTTAAGCAACGCTACTAAAAAGACATGAAAGATAAAATTTCATTTACGATTTTAATAATTACACATATTTCCAATGAGCACAGTGATTGAGTGATAAGGCAGTACTGAAATTTTGACCTTCGATCCTCGAGTGGAACGAAAGTTGCCTGATTTGACTAAAAGAGTGATCTTGGAGCTCTCTTTTTCCGGCGAGCTATATCCATTATTGGTGGAAATGGAATAAAAAAACCACGCCGATGATAAGTTTGGTAACATTTCTGATTGCTCAATCATTATTATAAAGTTGCGGCCGCCCTGTCTTTATTTTAAAGAGACTGCGCTTTAAGCGGGTTCAATCTTTTGAACCATGGATCCATACATGAGTCGCCACTGCTAATCTCTCAATCGATAAATATGAATTTGCCGTGAAGTATTTGACATCCATACAAAGATCACCAGAACTTCACATCGCTTTCTTATGGTATTACAGACAAATGCTTATAGTCTACACTAATAGTTGATGCCAAACTGCAACGTTAGATGCCAGATCATCGAAGATCAGATACTGAAAACACAGATCGAAACTTTTCCCTGCGTCATAATGGCTCCTTTGCCCTTTTCATACGCCTTAAGTAATGCAGCTTAGACGCGATGGAAGGCTTTTCCGCAAATCGTTGCAAGTGATCAGTGTTATATAATACAATCGTGATTGTAATAGAGATAAAACGATAACTTTAAAATTTTCGGAACAATTCAAACAGTTCAAAAATATCCAGATCAATAATAAAAAGATGGATACAAGTGAAGCGTAATGAAGATGCAAACAAATCTCAGCGGAACATGAGTACACACCACAATTTTAGTCGCATGAGCTTTCGACAAATGTGGCAGTAAAAGAAATAGCAACACCAACGATACCCGTATAGTATGTCCAGTATGGTGAGTTAAAATTTTTTCCTAAACGGTATAACCTATTGGTTGTCAAGGTAACCGATGTGCTTCAACAGCGCTGTTTCACTATTAATTTTAGGGTGGTAGAGGCTACGAATCGGACGTTGATATATATACAATGCGAGAAACGATACGAAACCAACAAAATCAGCTGGAACATTATCGAAGTTTGCTGGCAAAACAGGTAAGCGGTTCCGAATGCCGACGTATTTGTTATCAAGATCGCACACGTTCAGGGGTTGAATATAATCTTTTTGGCTCTAAAGTTACCTTGGGGTCTTCCAAAAAGGTTGTACATCTGGTTTTCGACAAAAATCACATTGTTCTTGAACATACACTGTGCTAAAACTGTTATCGTGCGATTGGGGCGCGCATAAATCAAAGCCACCTAAAGTAATTTTTGACTATTATAAATTTTTATATCTTAGTACAGGGGATTTTTTCTAGGATTCTATGTTTTTTGATATTCTTACGTCATATTTTTCATTATTTTTGCAGTAATTCTAAAACCAATCTTCAAGACGGGACTACAAACACAATTTAGCGCAGGTGTAGTAAACAGTTTTGGTATCTATCCACGACGACGTACTGTTTCCTGTCATACGAATTAGATAAATTGGAATATATTAATCACTTGGTTTACTCTTGCGAATAATTACAATTAGTTCTCTGTCCTTGCGTGGCTCTTAAGTAAATCTAAAGATATGCCACATAATATAGGAGCCACCATGTCTCTGCGTGGCTTCTTAAGTAAAACTAAAGATGTACCAGTGGTTCTTGACTAAAACTGAAGATCTGCCAGTGGCTCTTGAGTGCAACTAACGACCTGCCAGTGGCTCTTGAGTGCAACTAGCGACCTGCCAGTGGCTCTTGAGTAAAACTAAAGATCTGCCAGTGGCTCTTGAGTAAAACTAAAGATCTGCCAGTATCTCTCGAGTAAAACCAAAGATCTGCCAGTGGCTCTTGAGTAAAAATAAAGATCGACCACATGATGTAGGAGCCACCGTGTCCCGGTGTGGCTTTTGACTCTTGAGTAAAACTAAAAATCTGCCAGTGGCTCTTGAGTAAAACTAAAGATCTGCCACATAATGTAGGGGCAACTGCGCCCCTGTGTGGCTCTTGAGTAAAACTAAAGATCTGCTAGCGGTCTTGAGTAAACCTGAAGATCTGCCAGTGGCTCTTGAGTAAAACTAAAGATCTGCCAGTGGCTCTTGAGTAAAACTAAAGATCTGCCAGTATCTCTGGAGTGAACCTAAAGATCTGCCAGTGGCTCTTGAGTAAAACTAAAGATCGGCCACATAATGTGGGAGCCACCGTGTCCCTATGGGGATTTTGACACTTGAGTAAAACTAAAAATCTGCCAGTGGCTCTTGAGTAAAACTAAAGATCTGCTAGTGGCTCTTGAGTAAACCTGAAGATCTGCCAGTGGCTCTTGAGTACAACTGACGATCTGACAGTGGCTCTTGCGTAAAACTAAAGATCTGCCAGTGGCTCTTGAGTAAAACTAAAGATCTGCCAGTATCTCTGGAGTGAACCTAAAGATCTGCCAGTGGCCCTTGAGTAAAACTAAAGATCGGCCACATAATGTAGGAGCCACCGTGTCACTATGTGGATTTTGACACTTGAGTAAAACTAAAATTTTGCCAGTGGCTCTTGAGTAAAACTAAAGATCTGCCACATAATGTAGGGGCAACTGCGTCCCTGTGTGGCTCTTGAGTAAAACTAAAGATCTGCTAGTGGCCTTTGAGTAAAACTAAAAACCTGCCGGTGGCTCTTGAGTAAAACTAAAGATCTGCCACATAATGTAGGAGCCACCATGTCTCTGCGTGGCTCTTGAGTAAAAGTAAAGATCTGCCAGTTGCTCTCGAGTAAAACTAAAGATCTGCCGCATAATGCAGGGGCCACCAATTAGTTGTATCAAGAGTCTATGATATTTTGCTGAAGAGTATGATAGTATTCAGCTGTTGTGTTGTAGACCTATAGTGATGTCGCGGTGCGTTTCGCACTGTCACCCCTGTATTTCGAGGGAGATTTTCCCCTACTCGATTTCGCGAAGGGACAAATCCCTCTTGAAACGCAGGAAGAGAGATGAGCTGTCAGTCATGAAATACATGGGCGACAGTGCGAAACGCACCTCGACATCACACAACCTGCAGAGTTTCACGCTCATCAGCAAAACATCGTCGACTTTTGATATCACTGATTAGGGTATGACTTCCATTATAAGGTGCGGTGCAGTTGTAAATGGGACCGTGATTATAAACATTCGTGCAATGCGCAACATAGCAGGCCATCACAAAAATTTAGTGTTATGTAAGTGCGTTGAGCTGTGCTTATTCTGAGGTCCCACGTTCAATATTGGGCGTTTGCCTACAGTTTTTACAGTTGCTTTACTCGAATTATTTGTTGTATATATTGCACTACGACATTAGTTTTGCATGAATCCACCCATTAAATATATACTTGTTAAAAAGGATACCTGAACATTAATATGAATGACGGAAGTTTAGGAGCCTCCGAGGGAAAGGGAGTGACGCAGCCTTTGAGGAGACGGAGGTTAAACATGAATGACTAACAACTTATTTCCACGGGGCAAAATATCTATAATTATCTCTATTGTTAATAGAAACCGCAAAGCGATTGATGTAATGATCTGTATTTCAAACTTTCCGGTTACAAACTATTTACTTTTGAGCTTTTGAGATTTTGCCCGAAAAAATCTTGCGAGTGCACATATTCAATACTGAGCCTCCAAATTTTACATCTGTTCGCTTTAATATTATGTTGCAACCATACCACAGTGACTCTGGATCAAGACTGAACAAAGAATAGTCATAAAATATCTGCTGTATTTGTAATGAACATTTCTAGGTGGCTCCGCATAATAGATTTGTATTTAGGTTTTCTCATAATATATTTTAAGAACATTGCTCTTTTAAAATAAGCATACATTTTTAAATGTGCGTAAGACCATCAGAATAATGGTTTTTCTGATATATCTACGAAGCTGGTATATGTGCACGAGTATAAACTTTAATATTTAGATAATTTAATAATCATCGTTTCTCGCACTATTTCGCTAAGCTAAATAATTTTGAATAAACATTAGTGTTCTAAGTTTCCAATTTCGCTGCTGTTTTTGCTGTAAACAACGTTCGCTTTCAAACCTCAATCTGTAACAATAGGAAATTTACTTACCATGTCCATTAAACACTTATGCATCATTTACGATATGATGCGTGCGCATGGTCCTAATTATGTCACGCGTTCAAATTGACTAGCTACTATGTCACGCATACAGTCCAGCTCGACTGTTAGAGTTTTGAATAGCCTAGCTAGGCTATGCATTTGTCATCGAGGGTCGAGCCGGACTGTGCTTTTGTCACGAGGCGTTCAGCTGAGCCCTATAACTTAAGCCAGACTATTTAGTCCGCGAACATTATGTTTTACTATACGTGTCTAAATAATACTCCAAAAGCGGCGCAGAGCATAAAAAAATTAATTGTATATATTAAAACAAATATATAATTTAGAATTAGGGTGAAACTACTATAGGACAAAATGCTATTACACAAAGCACAATACTAAATAAAATTTCTATAATTCACAGATCAGCCGCATGCTCCGTTTGTCACGTAGAGCCTAGCTAAGCTCCCTGTTTGTCACATTAAGACTAGCTAAGCTATAAAAATGTACCATCATAGCTAAACTATAGTTCACCCGAACTAGTCGAGTTGAACGCGTGACATAATTTGGCCCTGGCGCACGCATCTTATCGTAAATGATGCATATGATTATAGAAATTTCCTTCCTAGAAAGTTTGATGCTTTATTCTATTTTCAGTCGTATGGATTAAGCGAGGAGGAACTAGAAAGTAAGTAAAATATCCCCAACTACCTATGGGCCTTATTGTACCAAATTGGAGAAACATATTGCATTTTTGTATCAAATCCACAGCTTTGCATAAAAGACGCTTAACCAATTTTATGCCATTTCCCCGAAAAGATAATATCATCTAGTTGTGTATTTTGCTACATTTGGATACGTCCAAGCTAAAGTTTGCAACGACGACGATCCAAACAATTTCTGCTCATTTCTCCATTGTAATCTTGCATAAGTAGCAAATTATTACACAGCTGGGTGTGAAGAATCTTTTTGTAATTATGCTTGTTGTTTTTATTTTTTGTTTCCTTTTTTCAACTATTATAAAATTCAATTATCATAAAAGTCCAGCATTTTTTACGGTAGTAGCGAATTTTTGGCGATAAGTATATATTACAAATTTTGTTTGTGTAAATTTTTGCTCATTGATTTTCATGTACCGTGCTTCTGCATTAATAGTATCAACTTTACATGTCAAAGAATAAGTTTATTGACGATGCTGTGACCATGAAATATAATTACCGCTATTAGCCAAGCCTCACTTTGCCCAGTTAGAATAACATCACTATGTCGCAAGCGTGTCCAGAACCTTTTCGCTTGGGAAGACGTGTTGTTCGATGCTCGGTACAATCATACTTTGGCTTGACCGGGGTGTAACCATGGATTGTTATTAGTTTTAGGGGAATAACATTATGACAAGCGAACGTGAGAGACATTTTAAATTTGCAGGAAACAATAGAAAATACATTTTTTAAACATTCCGAAAATTTTCAATCCTAATTTTCCCTTTAAACAATAACATGTTGCCGAATTAACCGCCTTTAGTCAGACAAAGAATATGTGACTAAAACTGGTCTAGCTTAGCCTTGAAACCCGTCTAAATATATAAAATGGATACAAAAGCTCCAAATATGCGTAAATATATACAAAATCATACTTGTTGGATGGCCATGCCTTTACGTTGCGGACAGGCATTTTGACAATGCTAATGTACAAGATTGAGTATCAGCTGGAAAGTATAAAAAATATAATATTCTGTCCTGTTGTCCCTTGTAAATACTCTGCCAGGACTTGCTTTTGAAAACTCTGAACTTTTCAATGCTCATTGTTTTATTCGAAATATTGTAAAATCATCAAAAAAATTTGTATTATTTGCTTACATTGTCAATACTTATGAAGCATGGTATTACGTGCAAGACGTGCGAATAGCAACACAATTGTACTAAATTAAATATTAAAGGCGTCGCTACTTTATATAATATATCGCAATGTTCACCGTTACCGGCTTGGCAGCAGTGCGAATTACTAGATTAAAGGGTTTATTTTCATTTTTTGGGTTTATAATAGATTAATTTTGTGTCAAAACCGACTGAAATATTTTCCCTGTTTACTAAAAATAATCTTGCTCTCTGTATTTTTTGAACATCATATAATTGATAGAGGTGTTTCAAAATATTACCACCAAAATAGTATCTAGAAACCAAAAAGGTGATTTTGATTATAACATTTTTTGAGAAATGTGAACTACCGCTGTGCCTTTAGTGTACTAGATTCAAGATATAATCGATAACCCATTATATTTTGACACAAAGATTTAGCACTAGTTGTTGCTTATACAACTTTTGAATATGTCCCGGCTGAAGGTTGCGGCATCAACGGTTCAAAAGAATTCATATTCTTTTCTGAATTATATTTTGTGGTGGTTAATATATTGTCAGTTTATTACACAGCTAACCAGTAAGACTTGTAAGTCTGGCTTTGCTTTTTGTTTTACTTTTTTCAAGTATCATTAAAGTTCAATTTTCCGGTAGTTGGGAAATTGCGACCCAGACGCTTAGCATTTTTATATTCAAGAATTTTTCTAAAATTATCCTGGTGCCGCTGGCAGTGTCTCAAGAAACGTTTGGAGTTGACCCGAGAAACTCCACAAATATAGCGGCGATATATGCTACAGTTGTGATCATTGAAAATGCGTCTTTGCCTCATATTCGTTCAGCTGTCAACGTCCTATTCCTAGTCCTTATGCATCATTTACGATATGATGCTTGCGCATGGTCCTAATTATGTCACGCGTTCACATTGACTAGCTACTATGTCACGCATACAGTCCAGCTCGACTATTAAAGTTTTGAATAGCCTAGCTAGGCTATGCATTTGTCATCGAGTGCGAGCCGGACTGTGCTTTTGTCACGAGGCGTTCAGCTGAGCCCTATAACTTAAGACAGAGACTATTTAGTCCGCGAACATTATGTTTTACTATACGTGTCTAAATAATACTTAAAAAGCGGCGCAGAGCATAAAACGTTAATTGTATATATTAAAACAAATATATACTTTAGAATTAGGGTGAAAATACTATAGGACAAAATGCTATTACACAAAGCACAATACTAAATAAAATTTCTCAATTCACAGTTCAGCCGCATGCTCCGTTTGTCACGCAGAGCCTAGCTAAGCTCCCTGTTTGTCACATTAAGACTAGCTAAGCTATAAAAATGTACCATCATAGCTAAACTATAGTTCACCCGAACTAGTCGAGTTGAACGCGTGACATAATTTGGCCCTGGCGCACGCATCTTATCGTAAATGATGCATTAGCAGATTTAATTGTTGATTACTGTTGATTTAAATATGAATATATATGACGTTTAAGAAAATTTTTTCCTATTGTTATTTTTTGGTTTTTATTTTTTCGCTATATCTTTTTGTTTTATTCCTGTTATTTTTATAATGTCGCAAAATTATTTGTTATGTGTAAACCAGCATCAGACTTTTTGCTTAAATTTTGAGCTCAAATTTTGTTCAAAATTTCAAAGGATTATTGACATTTTTGTTCAATTTGAACGCGTGAACACTGTTCAAAATTTTTTACTGTACTGCTTCAAGCGATAGAGTATGGCACTCTTCAGCTTATGCGTGTTAAGCCTATTAGGGATGTCTCTGTGCGTTTGGCGCTATCGCCTCCTGCGTTACATGGGGGGCGAGTATTCCCCGCTTGATTTCCAGAGGGAGGGACATAGTCCCCCACGAAATCGAGAGGGACAAATTCTACCATCGAAATACAGGGAACAAATTCCGCATCCTCGCTCGAAATACAGGGAGATAAATTCGCTCCAACCTCGAATGCAGGGGCAGATGAACTGCCAGATACAAGAAGGACAGTTCGGAACGCACCAAGACATCCCTACAGGCTTAACACGCATAAGTTGAAGAGTGTTAGCCATTTTTGCTTCAAAATAATCAGGAACAATAATAATACATGGAGAATGTTGCCTTCAAAATTTAAGCTCATATTTTAAACCACATATTTGACATATTTTCTATTACAACTTGCAGTCAAATTTTGATTAAATTTTAATCAAAGATTAATAAATTTCGAGCTCAAAACTTGAGCAAAAAGTTTGACGTGATCATAGTACACTTTTCATTGTTTTTAGGATATCGTCTTGCTTTCAAGCTTTTCGATAAAGACAACGACGGTTGTATTCGAAGTTACGAGCTCGAAGCTGCAATTATCGAATGTGGATATCGCCCTTCGGATTCATGGGTCCAACAGCTTATTCGTGAAGCTGATGATGATGGTATGTTAAAAATCGATAACCTTGCCCAACGAGATGGTAACGCGGATTTTTCAACCTTTCATCTTGACTTTTAAGCTTTAATTAAAATAGTTTTTCTAAACAGTCGGATTTCCATTCTGAATTTTTATATAAGATATATTTTTTATAACGGAATTTATAAATATAAAAAATTTGAGGATTTTAGAATATAACCAAATTTGCAGAACCTCTCAGAAACTTTGAATGGCAAAAAGTGTGAAATATGATATATCATTACATTGGACGTAGATGTAGTAGATGTAATAAGTATACAACGATTTTAACCCTTTCATGCCCAACTCTGCCATTTGGAATCGCATATAAATTGCGGTACGCTGTGCTGTGTTTGTGGTGTTCCGTATGTTTACACGCATAATACGATTCGCTCACTTTGCTGTGATCCTTAATGAACCGAGCAACATCTCCTGTACAGCTCCATGTTTGCATACGCTGTAATCACGAACGCAATCACGGTTCGACTTTCAATTTGCGACGCCGGCACCAAATTTGTCAAATATTATATTATAATAAAACTAGATCTGGCGTTATTGGATTAAAATAAAATAAATTGGGACCTATTACCTGCTAAAATACATTAAATATACACCACTTGAGCAATTTCGTAATGAATATAAAGTGCAAAAATCACCATTTGAAAATACAAAAAGTGCGAAACATATTTCGTTATCATAATGTTACGAACCATTTGAGAACGTGTGGTATCATATAATTTTAAGCTAGTATAATAGGTAATGACATAAAATATCGACTCAGGCTGAATTCGGAGAAATGTCAAGCCTCCCCACCTCCTACCCCCCACGCCCCAACAGCGTATCACGTCATGTTTTCCTCTGAAAGAACCTTATGTTTTGTTTCTCTATGCCTAAACCTATACCTGAGTTGAAGTCTAAGTCTAAGCAAACCCTAAGCAAGTCCTTTCAGCGAGAGGAAATACTTGAACTGATTCAAATCAATTAAAGTTTCTGTCTCTCTAAATATCGCTGGTTTCCAATTTCATTGGCTTCAAATGGTTGTTTGAAAGTTATGCGGGCAGCTATAGACGATGGCATATATACTATTAACTTTTCTTGTTTTCATTAACCCAGCGGCACCAATATCTAAGAAAGAAAATTAAATCGATATTTTGCCTAATTTAATTCATTTTGTTTCAGAATCTGGAAGGATTGAATGGCCTCAGTTTTTGCGTGCAATGGCGACTGGACGCCGTGATCTGGTTAGTTACTGCGAATGTTACCCTAAGACATTGTAAGGTTCACAGAATGAAAACCTCATTATCTTTAGGGTCCTAAAATGAACCCCAGCACCAACTAAGCATGAATTATTTTGTAAGGTGTATATATCTGCACTGAAGTTTAGGCTCTTTATATAAGCTTAAAGAATAGTGCAATCATTGGCATGATTGTTAACGCTGTGCCCAAATCTTTGACTCAACATAACATTAACAATGGCTAAAAGTTTGTTTTGCACGTTCAAACTTTCAGTTCAAAATTAGAGCTTAAAACTTCTTCAAAATTCGGCTGTACTTTTTCTAATGGAGAAATGCTGCCAGTCACGATAGTTCAAATTTTTTTGCAACGGTTTGTTAAATTTGAAGCTAAAAAAATATAAACTTCGTTCTTTGTTTCTGATCGGCCAAAAGTAGGTACACACGTACCAGTACTTTAATGAAAGTTTGACCTTAAAGTTAGATCAAATTTTGATCAAAGTTTGATAGTTTTTTTAATTTTTGGTACGTTTGAAATTTTAAGCACTGTTCCAACTTTTGTAGCATATTGTAGTCTATCACGCACAAAGACATATCTTGACAAATTATGAGTTTAAAGTACAATAAACGTTTGCGAAAATTTTTTGAAGTATCGTGATTTATCACAGATTTCGGTATAAATTACATTCTAAATTTGAGTTCATATTCTGAGAAAATTTTTTGGGGTAAACGCTCAAACGTGTGAACGTACTTTAATCCTGCATTCGCCTTTTCCATTATGCCCACACTCATCAGGATTACGTCGTCACTATGTTTAGTAAGTACCCATCAACTTTCTGAACTTCTAACTTTTAACAGTTGATTGCTGTTGTAGATAAGCTATATGTTGGCGCGTCTCTTCTCACGCTCAGTGTTCTAAAACCTTGATTAAGTTTACGTGAGGGCAACACTATGAATGTAACAGAAACTTTTGTTTATCAAAATTACGGAATCTTTTTTCAACTGCAAATTTTATCTGAGCCATCGATTTTGTCACATTATATTTTGTATAGGCTCTCGATAACAAATTTGATGCGAGGTGTCAATGTCAAATTTGATGTCGACTCCGGATCTCAAATTTTATTATGACGCTCAGTACCTACCAAATTTGATATCGACTTTCTGTAACGTACTGAGTATTTCTTTATATCAAAACTGTAAAACCGTATGTCGATAGTCCATATCAAATTATAAATGTCCAGCATCGCAAAAATAATTCGCAGTTTTCGGTCATCGGCGTGTATGTTCGAAAAATCTTTATCCCAACCACACAAACTAAATCTTTTATAGTCGAGTATGAATTACTTTTAGCATATAAATTTGCACACATTTAATTACGTAAATTACACAAAACATGTGTTTGATGAAAATTTGTATGCAAGAATATATACACCCATGATCTAAAGTTGAAATAACAATGTTTTGAATGATAAACTTTCTTTTGTTAAACGATATTAACCTTAAAATCATTTTAGAAATCTAATAAAAGTTTATATTAAACCTTTATATTATATTTATTGTGATATCCATATTTTATTTGCTTCAAATTCCGATCCTAAAATTGAAACTTACGGTTTATTGGGCACAGAGTATTTATTTTATTCAATTAATTCATTATTTAATTATATTTTATTAATTATTAACCGATTAATTAATTAATATATTAATTAACTAATTAATTAATTAATCAATTTATTAATATATTAATCAACTAAACTAATCAATTAATTATATATATCTATATTTATATATATTTATATACAATTATTTATTTATTTATTTTACTTATTTACAGGGGGGCGCTAACGACGGTGAAATTGAAAGGTACCGACGGCGAAATCGCGAACTAGAATCACAATTACAGCACTATCGCGATGAGTACGCTCAGAATGTAAGCAGATTAGAATTAAAAACGTTTAAAGCTCTATGATTAATTATACATTTATAATGTAAAAAAAGTATCTTATAGCTCTTAAACGCACAGTTCGACTGCATTCACAACACACATTGTAGAGCGAAATTGGCACCAAGAGTAACACCTTTACAAGGTACCAATTTAAATCAATTTACACATGAAATGTGTTAGTCGCTGCTTTGTTATTTGAAACATGTTGTAAATGAATATGGCACACTGTAGTACTTTACTTAAGACTCCTTCGTGAATTTAAATTTAGCGACATGTTTCTAAGAACTAAATGTTCACCAATAACACTGATAACTGCGGATTAACGAAATTTAGCGAATTAGAAATTTCAAATCATGTGAACTAGTGGAAATTGCCAACATCCCATAAACAGGCATCAGATTTGTTTTTATGATCCCTTTCGAAATAGAAAAGAGGGGTCCAGGATCCATTTGTGCTATAAACAATGTGCTCAAATCAACGTTTGCCGAAGGCTAATTTTTAATCGAATGATTAAACGGTCTCATATTAGTGCTAAACGCCATAAAGTTTTCCTGCAAATTTGCCAAATTCTCCACTTGTCATCGCACAAAATTTATTTTAGTATTAAATGTGTGTTTCGATGAAAATAATAACAGCATAGGAAAACATAAAGAAATCCTAGCTATACGGTATTTATATCTCGCAGTTCCGTTCGCTTCAGTATAAAATATACTTGGTCGACTATACAGGAATTCGTTACTTACTAGACGCTGCGTCGAGACCGCTACGTTTAAGACAAAGATATCGAAGGTCAGGCGAAGACGGTAGGCGGGGGGGTCTTCGTGGGGGGGGTAATTATCAAAACATATTGCTAGTGTTTACAATATTGACGTTATATGTTTACTATGTAATTCGGCAAATTTTGTTGCATCTCTAATAATTTAGTAACCGATCTAGCTATTTGTGAAATTTTTCTGTTCTGTACGTTCAAATCTACACGTTTCCATCTACAATATAATGCACATATGCACATTCGGGGGCAGGGTTTAAACAAAAGCGCCTTCCAGGCTAATATCGGCCCGTTTTTTTGCGTTATTGTTTGTGACCACCGATTAAGTTAAGGTTTTTCCTGGAGATGTCACTTTAGGTGGCTTGCATGTGGAAGTAAAAAGTATGAGATATATGCTCTAACGTGCAAACACACTTAGATAAATTTCAGATTTTGGTGCCGAATTCAAACGCATTTTGTTGGACATATTCAGTTATTGCCCTAGCACGATCTTATAACAGTAAATAATTAATTTTATATATTATTCGAACCACGTTGACAAGCTGTTGATCCTTTAATCCCAAATTAAGCTGATTTTAACACCATTCGACTCTGATTGTCAATACGGTTTTAGTACATGCAGTGTATAATCGTTACCTTTGATACTTAATGCAGCTTGACGTTTTCAGTGCTCTCTTACAATTTCGTTGCTGTTTGTATAAAAGTATTAAAGTAATGCGTCTAGGTAAAATAAGATCAATACTACCAAAATCAAAACTCTCAGCGCAACGTCAAGTTCTCATCACGCAAAGCTGGAACTTTTAAAGAAAACTAGCTTTTGGTAAGAGTATTGCCCATCCTGAATAAATTCGCATAACACCTATAGAGCATTTTTAAATATAAATATTCTAAAATAGATTTTTTATAATAATTTTAGGTGTTTGGATTGTCTGAAGAAGAGATTCGAAGTAAGATACTTTATCAAATCATATTAAAAAAGTATAATTTTTTAGGTATTTCGTAACATTTTTGTGTACTGGAGCACAATATTTTTGACATCAATGAAAATCTGCCGGTTAATGTGATTTCATGCAGTCAAACTTTTAACTTAAAAATTTTAAACCTTAAAACTTTTTATTAAATATTACGACAAATTGTTTAAGCAGAGAATTAATTTAAAGACAGCATTCTTCATTTAAAAATGCATTTCTATGGAAATAAAAAACGGGAAATTTTTGTGTCGTAATGCACTAGTAGCCCTGAAGAGCGTTGAAATATTGTAAGAAAAAAGAAAATCAATGTTTCTCGGCGCTATCTTCGATAGTTACTGATTAGCCGTATTCATTTTTGTGGTTTATGGTTCTTGAAAAATTGTTTTAATGCGAAAGAAATGCAAGTTTGCACCACAGGACTGAGTTATTTTAAATTTTATAAATCCTGAAATATAATACCATGATGTAAACTTCAGCTATATTAACATAGACTGGAACAAAGTGTGAGAGAAAAGGTCATATAAGGCCCAGTTTTAATAAACATATTTAATTTGTTTTCAACATATGCACATAAGACTAACTGTCGCTTTGCAGCTATGACGTCTTCGCTGTACTAGGCCTAAGCCTGAGCTTTACCCTAAGTTAAGGCCTTTATATGAAGATATACTAAACTTAAGACTAAATCGGGCGGCTGCCGCCTCTCCGACCCCACACTCTAAGCTGTTCTTTTTTAAAGATATAAAGTTGCGCCCCTCAGCATTGGCTGGGATACTGTGGCAAAGTAGAATTATGGATGCTCGAAAGGTCGTTCCTAGCAAAAGAAACATATCCCGACAGAGCAAATAATAGAGCGGATGCACAAAGTGGTAATTGGGAATTTCGGATTCAATATTAAGGATTATTATGCAAGTGTTACACTGTTCCAAAAGATATATAAAACAATATATTTTTAAATTCGTTTTAAGAATTAATTTGAGGTCAAAAATTATATTTTGGAAACTTTAATTGTTTTTGAATGAAAAACTGATTGATATACTAAAATTGCACTATAGAATATCGAAAAGCGTTCGATATGCTTGATCGTGATCGTAGTGGTACGATCACCAAACATGAATTGTCTCGGGCGATCGTTTCACTTGGGTACAAACCCACTGATCGGTGGGTACAGGACTTGATCCGTGAAGCTGATCGTGATAGTAAGTTTGGATAATAAGCAATTACAGCGTGCTAACACATTCATTCACAAACCATAATTTTTGTATATTAATAATTTTCATGCTTCTCTGTTACGAATACATTTAACACGACTTCTTGCTGAAATTGGCTCTTTCTAAGTCTGGAAAACAGTAGTCAATGGAATTTGTCGCTTTAAATGGAGTCAGTTTTTTAACTTCCCATCTTCCTAACTTCCTCTCTTCTCAATTTCCCATGTTCCCAACTTCCCATCTTCCCAATTTTCCATCTTCCCAATTTCCCAACTTCCCAATTTCCCATCTTCCCAATTTCTCAACTTCCCATCTTCCCAATTTCCAATCTTCCCAATTTCCCAACTTCGCATCTTCCTAATTTCCTCTCTTCTCAATTTCCCATTTTCTCCACTTCCCATCTGCCAATTTGCTGACTATTAATTTCCCATCTTCTCAATCTCCCAACTTCCCATCTTCCTAACTTCCTCTCTTATCAATGTCCCATTTTCTCCACTTCCTATCTGCCAATTTCCGAGCAATACGTAACTGAATGAGTACAAA